>JARPRG010000096.1:291257-316778 GCA_031001745.1 Hartigia nigra | reverse complement strand
TACGTAGTATCGATACGAATAAAGGCACGAAGAATATTTCATTTCGATGACACGATGCCACTGCAACCGGTAACAAAGTGTACACATTGGAATCGATAGCAGCATACGTACGTGTGAGCGTGCCTGTAGGGACTGTATCAAGATCATCTCTCTTGCTCTTTTTTTTTTTCTTGTTTACTATATTTCGTTCTCCTTTTAGTTGAGATCAGCCGAGAGATCGGAATGTCGCTGGTGAAATGTGCTTGGCGCCGCCCACGCCATTCGTGGCATAAGTCGGCGTCATCGTCATTAATTCTCCTGTAGACGGAGTAAAGAGGGCAATGACGCTGGGGAATGGCTTTGGCGTCTGTGCCAATGAATAGTTGAATTTCGAAGTTCGATATACATAGAGATCGACAAGATCGTGTCGTCGGATAAATAAATTCAGTAAAAAATTATTAAATGGTCAATGACTAAATGTCTTTTCTAGTTTGCTATTCACGGTGTGCTAATGATAATAATGGAGTAGCGGATGCGGAAGCTGCGAGCGTGTCACGTCATTCCACAATGGATAACCCAGATAATTTATCGAAATAGTACAAGTTTGGCTGGTGGGAATAGTGCGAAAATTTAATTCTGACTAATAAATATCTTTATGAAGTCGGTGAAATTGGCGAAAGTGATACGCGACTTTTTATCAAGTTTTACGGTTCTTCTGCAAATGAAGATTCGCACGCGTATATTGTATACAGTCGTATGGAGAAACTGCGGGAATGAAACGTGGGTAAATCACGAGAAACGTATTGATCCTCTATAAGGTATCTAATTATTTTTAATTGACTCAAGAGATATTAAACGTACGTAAATGAGTTGTAGGTCCAATGAAAATAGAAAAATTGTAGGATTAATAAATTTCGTTAAAAAATATGGAAGATTCGAGGTTTTACGTCTTTGGCGAGGTTAATCGTTTTATTTGATATCTATATATGACGCAATTATTGATCGATACGATATTACGACAAGAATAACGAATGGGGATGAAGGGGTAAACAAGAATAAAATAATTGACAGGCTTTAAGCCGTTAAGGGCGCCATGGATAACGTAGTGGAAAATGTATCGAGCGTCTGACACTCTTTTAGTGTTCCCATAATGCACTTAGCGAGAGAAGTAGGAAGAGACTAAGGGAAATAGAGTAGCTGCCAATAGCTTGAATCAATGACAAACTAAAAATCGATAACTTGCTACGACAGCCAAATATCGAATATTATTAAAGTACTAAAAAAAAAAAAAGTACCATATCCCCCTAAAAGTTCTTCCGCAGGTAAGTTGTTTCGTGGAGGTCTACTGATTTTGCATTAATCAATCATTCGCCTAACGTAATTAATCTTAAATTGTCCCTAAGGTAATTAAAGAAAAAAGAATATAGCACTATTAGCGTCGTATCGATGCTCAGTAGATGTACTCGTGACTGTATCAATGAAATAAACAATTTCTTATTTGTAAATTATTCATGAAAAACAGTAAATGAAATTATCATTTGTCATTTACCAGGTGGGGAATTTCTGATGCAATCTAAGAAATACCTTGACTCGTGTTTGCCCTACATAGCGTCACAGACCGCAACCGTACTGTGATCAAACACCATTGCGAAAAGTCTCTCTCTCTCTCTCTCTCTCTCTCTCTCTTTAAGGCTGGTTCACAGTACGGCGGTCCGTGAACTACAAGGTATATATGTATACGTATGTAGTTTACGTGGAGATACGAGTGGTCGAAGAAAGCGCAGCGAACTGGTTGGCTGTATTGACGTTGAAAGAAAACAAAAAAAAAATTGCACGTCCAATCGTGACGCGCAGGATATCGCGTGAACCTTCGGAGTATAAACGTAATCGTAGACTTTCCTTCGAATACAAAAAAAAAAATCAATTGCGCCGAGTTTCTCTAGCACGTTCGTCATCAATTCTCTTTTGTGTTTATCGTCATTCTCGTGCCGAAGTGGACCTTGAAATACAGACTGCAGTAGCGACAAAACCTTCGACGAAAGAAACGTGGCCGTGCATAATGCGATCCGCCTGTTACTCGTAAAATTTACGTTGCACTTTTTCGATGATTTCCACGAAAGCGACCCTGCCATTTTTTTTTTCAAATTTATGCACTTTACGTCGCCTGAATATTTTTAGACTTCTATTACCGTGAGAAAAACGTGTTCCCGTAGGGTCTCTATGACAATACAATAAGGAGAAGAGTTCGAAGCTGTTATCAAAGTATCTAAAGAATGCATTAATTTGTAAGGTTATTTATTAACCTTGAGATTGAGTCAGATGCACAAAAGTAAAAACTGCATAAAAGTGAATAATAACGAGTAAAATGCAAGTTATGGGTTAAAAAAGAGTTTTAACGCAGTTTACTGCAATGCAGATAAAGTGTCGATAACCGAAAAATTGCATTGATAAATAAAAAAAATTATTGCACCACCATCGCAGTGCATCCTACGGCAACGCGATGCATCGAATTCTGCGACTATTGCTGCACCCTTGGATTCTCCTCGTGGGCGACGTAGCTGACGCGGACGACAATCGATATCACGAAGGTGAAAGATAAAGAGAAAGAAAGAAAGAGAAAGATAAGGATAACCAAGAAGTAAAAGATTCACCGTTGAATACTTTATTGCGTGATTCTTCGCTAATGCAGTTTGCATTGTGAAAAGGCGCAACGTCAGAACAAAGAAAAGCATTTAAAAAATGTTCACGACAGAGACCGCCTGACGAACGAACCAGAACAACGTTCCATAACAATGGTGATTAACTGTTCTCAAAATTGACCCCAAGAATCAGCAGCCGCGCCCATGGTGTTTCCTCCTATATCACGAGCTTTGTTTTCAATGCAGCGACAATCGATACGCCTGCACGTATACTACGCGCCATACAGTAACAGCCGCACTATCGCGTACTGCAGAGTTCACCACACCCTGTTTGACGGCCAATTCCGAAACAGCCTCGTAGATGCTCTTCAGGATAAAAAAAAAACCGTATCAATCCCTACAATGCCAAGAAATGCACTCACATTAATTATATCTAAACATGGACAATCAATTTCTTAGAGCCCCAAGAACGTTTATTGAAATCACTGTTAAATAAAAGAAATCAAACACGACCGTATGTACTTTTTCATACTACAAAGTAATACTTATTCAAGAATATTGTCATATAATTTACGATTAAATATTCGAACATATGTTCAAACACTAGAGTTTAATAAAAACAAGTTTTTTTTTTTACTATATACAATTTTTATATAACCAATTATATTTTTATTGTATAAATATTATAATAATATATATATATAATCGTTTATATATCAGTAAATGTAATTTTGAATCGCAATGCATTTCGCGCCACTGGCCACTTCCTGTGTGGCTTATTGGAAGGATTGTAGTTACGTTGATTCCCTGCACAAGTGGTCTGCATATAGGTGCAGCTGTGTTTCTATACTAGGTGGAGTAGGTACAATAGCGGATGATGCGTACATACGGATGGCATGAGGCACACTATGTGTTAGAGAGAGAGAGAGAGAGAGAAAGAGTCGCTCATTATGGTGAACAACAATGATATAGATTGGAGGAGTGTACCACGAGTGAGAGTGATAGAGAGAGAGAAAATAAGATGGATACAGAAAATGGATACTTGTAAATGATGGGTGGGTTGCGCGAAGCTGAATAGAAAGTCAGGGATAAAATATCCAGATAGAAGCAACCCCTATAGCCTGGAGGCTACGTCTTGAAGGGCAATAAATAATACAGGAAACGTGACTCTTATCGCGTAAAGACCAGCCCTTACGTATGTGCCAATTAAATTACCGTATCAATTATCCCTGGCGAGGGAACATTAATTGAAACCTCGTTATACTCAGCAGCTTGTTGAATCCCTACAGGGGGATGCTGAACTTAAAAAAAAAATGTTCATCCTTGTAATCAGAGAGAGAGAGAGAGACTTGCTCTATCAAAGAAACACGGCTATAGATTTCCCCATTCGCATTAAAACTGTTTTATGGGAACGAGTCTCGGCGTTTGTACTTGAGCGTCGAAGGACTCTATGCCGTCCCGACGGCCACACGTACCAATGAAACGGAGGGTTGCGTTCAGACAACCCTTGAATCGTTGACAGTATCGACGAATTAAACGTAAATTGCTGGAGCGTAAAACGCCGACAGTTGTACGACTACAGAATATCTATTGAAATTGATAAAAAGCAAACAGAAGAAAAAAGTCAATAACCATCTTAAAAAAGGAAAATTAATATGTAATTTTCATTATTTTCATTATTTTCAAAATAATTAAGTTTTTTTTTTATATACTTTTCAATCTGTATTTATTTTCTGTTTTTTTTTTTTTCTACAAGAATTTACAAGTTACGATACCAGATCTATTTTATGTCGATGACTACAGGTAGGCGAAAACGAGTGTTCCAGCTGGAATAGTGATAAAGTGTAAAATGATAAAAAGTTTAAGTATAATTTTCATATCAAGTTGGATGATTAATACCTGTATAGATGATGAGAGTATTATCTATACTCATCATATAAAATCCTGATACTCGCCAAGAGTTCTCATTATCGATCGTATCCTCGTTCTATGCTAATACGAGGTTAATTACAAGCTCCTTCTTGGTCGTGGCGAAAAGTGCGTGCGACGCGCACGCATCGTTTTAATAAGCGACTTGGATGGAGAACACATCCAGGCACGTATCAAGTTACTGCTACCACGGGTGGTATATAAACGTAGAAACGAACGGGGGCAACGCACTGGATCGTTACGAGGGAATCGTCATAGCCGTAAACAAACGGTACAGCTTCGATCATACGCGACGTTCAACGGAATGGCACAAGGAATTAATTAATAGAGAACTCAATAAGTACCTGAAAATTGAAGCGCGTGAAATATGATAAATTCGAATTTTATAAGAATTTCGTGAAAAGAAAATACAAAGGATTTTTTATGACTCAGATTCTTATTCAATTTCATGATAAAATCATGTCTGAGGAAACGTCATTGTGTACTGTGACCATCGGGATATTGCAGCTTTAACCTTACTTTGAAATTCCCGTTAGACATTGCGACATTGTTAGATCAAAGTTCGGGGAAAAAAAGTTGATTAGAAAATACACGGTTAAAATACGTCGTTACATTGATTAGTACTAATTACAGTATACCGGTGATACGTTAATCGGATAATTAATAATTGATTTTATTATCTCTCACGGATAGACTTACTGGGAGTTGTTAAACTTTCAGTTTTTAATAATCGCAAGAGAAAGTCTCTATAATAAGACAGGATAATCGGAGTGTTCTTAATTATTTAAATACTACGTATAATCCGTTTCGAGTTTATTAAACAAAAGAAAAAAAATGTACGCAAAATTATAGTATAGGCACGTTTCAATTTTTCAAGTGCTTTCGTCGGCTGTTCTCAATTCCTTAATTATATTATTATTATTGGACCATTGAGTGACCGCAGTTATCAGGTTAATTGAGGTTAGGGTTGAGAACCTTGTCACTTGGTGTTCGCAGCTATACTGCTGCATAGCATAGGATTGAAAGAAATTTTTAAAGAAAAATAGCAAGCAGTCCTTTCGTTAAATATACAAAAATATATTGTAACTTTATCATTGTAATATAAATATAAAAACATATAAAGAAGAAAGTACATGGACCCGTAACGACACGATGAAAATATCGTATCCGCCATTACAGGAATTTAATGGACAAACTAAAATACCATTAATTCATCACTGTCGCAAAGAAGACGATAAGAATCGGTTCCGCGACCTCAGAGAATAAAACATATTACACAGCCGAAGGATGATCATAAATGGCAAGCTGTTTAATGCCGGCCTTGACTCGCAGGATGAAAGCGAACAGCGTATATGGTTGCAGGGTCGAGAGCAGCGAGAGACTCTTGGTAAGAGCGCGTGATTACGTTGCAGGTTAATTCGCGTGTAACCTCGTTGTTCGATAAATTATATTGGTGGCCATTCGATTGTAACAAGAGGAAATAACAGTGACGCGTGAACGAGAAGATTTGACATAAGAAAGAAAATCTGTTACCAGCCCTTCCTTTTCTTTATGCTTTACATTAGAAAGTAAAATCTGCCCTAAAAGTGACCAGCAGTGCCCATACAGAAAAAGATAGGCGTCAGTGCAGACGATTGTGAATGACGTTCTCGTACAGAATAAATACTGTATTTTCTTACGTAGAAGTAATGGAGAATTACTCATCGAGTAACACGTCATTCAGGATAGTCTGGGCGTAGCAAGCTCCAAGGATATCCAAGTATTTCATTCTGCAGAATGCATCCAAGCAATTGATTGCTATAGTCTATTGCTATATTATATGCTGGGTGCGAATGACATGCAGTAAAAAGCAGTAAAAAAAAAGTGCAATACGTAATTGACTGTATAGAAAAACACTCGAATTATATTTGAATGAAGGAACGTGGCTTAAAATTAAGTGACAGCATCGCGCACACTCGAGTAGTCAGCTATACTGACATCATTGAGCAACCTAACCTAAAAAACTGGACGCGCTACAAAATTCGTATATATAAACAAACTTGTAAGTTTCCCACTCGAAATTCAATGTACACAAACAGACCGTGCAAAATTACAATATCACAGCTACATGAGATACTCGTAATCCAAAAAGAATCCATATTAAACGTTACAGTAGGTTCGTGATGAAAGGTCCCAAAAAAATGCCTAAATTCCAGTAAAAATGTCAAGCTTCCAAGTGACGAGTGAGCACTAATAAATCGTTAAAGATTAATATGTACTACTTAATAAAAAAAAAAAAGACTAAGTCCAAGCTTATACCAATATTTGAATATTTATGAAAAGGTAGATCGAATCGTGTCAGCTTAGTCGTGGAAGAGAATTTCCGAAGCGGATCGCTGAACCCTGGGTAAGGGTCGGGTTCAGGTTAAGGGAGGTTATGGGCCGAGCGTTTTACCATCAGACGGAGCAAGGGGGAAGAAGGCTGCTGTTGCATGCGTGTAAAGACACGCGTGGCTCACACGGACGGACGAGCAGTAGACGAGCAGACGAGGGTGAATAGAGGGTGTAACGCCCGGTAGACAGACAGGAGCCTGCTTGCTCGGCTGGTTCGACACATTGGTTAGTTATACAGTCAGCCAGGATTCTCTGCGTCTGGCTGGGCTGGCATCATGGATTCGGTTCAACCCTCGTTCTTACTGCGGATGAATAAACCCACGAGGCTAATGTTGTCAGGAGTGCCGTTATATGGCTGGAGAGTGAGAAAGAGCGAGAGAGAGAGAGAGAGAGAGCAAGCAAATAGATGAAGAAAAGGAATGAGAGAGATGAGGGAAAATCAAAAGAAAGAAACAGAGCACAAAGGGAACTGGAGGGACTGAGACAAGGATGGAGAACGTAGTGAGCCTCCCCTATGGCTAGTGTAATGGAAATTTCATGTGGGTTCTTGTTCCCTCTTACCGACCACTTCTTCTCTACGCAGGTCTTCCTGAATTATTTACTGCTACCCTCGCGACAGCCGACCCCTGCGTCGTGACCCTTTTTCTGGTGCGACCGACGAGGAAATCGACCTCGTCACGGCGAGTCTTCTTTAGGACTTTCGAGCAGTCACGTAATTTTACCGCTGTGACTTGCTGATGATATTTGAAATACTTTTTTTTCTTTGATTTACTTCAGTGCCGTTTAGTTACTTCCGGCTTTTAATAGCTCTGTATTGTTTGTACAAAGGCGCGTGCGCTTGGTCGGGTTTCTTTACACCAGTAGTGTTTACGCTTGGAGATTGAAATGACGATGACCGTAAAGCACAGAGTCAGCTCCCTGCGGAATGAATGATGTCACTACGTAGAATCGTTTAACCAATCAGTAAGAATCATCGTTTTCCATGAAACCATTGAATGCATCCAAGTATACATGTCTCTGACGTAATACGTTCCAATGATACACATTCAAAGGAATATCCTTATCGTGCAAGCTTAATAAAATGTTACAATGAATAATCTTCGATTTTATCTGTAATTGATCAATGATACAAAAATATATTATTATCTACGAATAAAAAATTCATAATTTTTATGGTTCAACGTACCCAGTTAAACATGAGCGATTGAATAACTAGTAATAAAATTCTTGTCAATGTCAACGACAGACGTCACAAAATGTCCAGGGTCTCGTTCTAACCAAGAACTAAATAATTTCCCAGAAGCAGGTGCTGTGCGTTAAAGAAATCATAATTACGTTACGAAACTGTCTTTTTTTTTTCGTCAGAACGATCCGATAATTAAAAATTAATGATCCACGAAGGCCCCCATAGCAGATATTCGATTAACAAGTAATTGTAATAGTGACTAGTCTGTCTTCTCGACCCATTAAAAACCCTGGACTTTGATTCGATTATCGTGTAATTATCATACAAAAAAATTTTCTAATAAAATAAGGCATATATCAAACGGCATAAAACTTCCGTACAAAATAAAAGCATGATCATTTATTATACTTACTTCTAAACGAAACTACTAAAAGCTTATATACGTACTAATACTTTGTATACCGGTGCACCCTATTAATAGATAATACTTATGCTCGCGCCCGATATAGCAACTGCATGTGGTAGCTGCATTTAGCAGAGAGTGTAGGCGCCGATTATAGAAATAGGAGGTTTTTCTTTTGTACGGAGCCTCAAGGCTCATCCCCATGAGTTTTTAGTGTTCCTACGTGCAGCTCCACGTGTTCCACCGTTCAATAACGTTGCACGTTTTCGTTCCAGTTTTGGATCTGGTACGACCGAGTCTTCTAGTTCACGGCCAAATCTTCGCACCGAATGACAACTGTGAACCCGCCGAGACAAACGCACGAGGATTTATTTACAGTGCAGAAATAGCGACACGTGTTCGCCACTTGGCCACGGGCCATTTCGCGCCCCTTTACACAGTCAGCCCCTTTGTCCGATTCAATGAAAATACCGCGATTCAGTTTTAGCCGGTTTCGCACGAGTTCGATACCGGTTCTGTTACTGTCAAAATCAACGATAATAATATCGTTCCGTGACAAAGAATCCAACGAGCCGTATACAAGATTATACATAAAATACACAGCACCAAGACAATTGTTACGTGTCACTTTTTTTTTTTTAAATGACAATCAATTATCCTAAACCGATCATACGCTATTTGACATATTTAAATGTATTGTAGTTAAAGATGGTTAAAATACAAAATAAGTATAACAGTCACGTAACGTTGTACTTCAGTGTGAGACTGCGAGCTTTACACTTTCTTAATCTGACGATCAATGCTGCTATTTAATTGGCCGGTAGTCACCAGTGGAAAGTACCATCGTAATTCGCATCCTGTATACATATTTAATTCGCGCCGATACATACTACAGATAGAGAACACAGCGAGTAACGATTATTAGTGCTGTTGGTTGCCAAGGTCGTATAATCATCGTTGGCGAATCTGGACTGCATAGGATAAAGGTCACGTCAAGGAGGATCGGTATCGCCGAATGCACGGAGTCACGTGAGAACCGCTGTCGAAGACCGTCTAAATATAGAACCGGTAGTTTTATCTTTTCCTGGAGATATTTCAAGCAGACTGACCAGCCAACCGGTCGGCCTATACCAGTTTGGTGCATTGTTTAGGAATTGCACTATCGCTGAGCTTCAGGCTGAATGCACAATTCCTCGCCAAATAACACGTTGCACTTTGATGACTTTACAGGGAAACTGCACGTTCATTGCCGACTGACGAGCTCATTCGTCTGGTTATATTAAACGGATTTTACCGAGTAGGTACAACATTAAACACGTATAACGGATGTAGAAGGCTGTGAATTTACGTTGGGAATGATATAGATTAATCGAAATGTGGATTAAGGTTTGAGTTTGAAGATTTGACAGAGTCACTCGTGGAAACGTGAAATCACTTGGATCTGAGGTATTATTTATATTTGAACATCGTAAAGCTGGCACAGAGCGATGGGCTAAATAAATGAAATATTTATTTATTACGTAATACAGTATGCAAAGGATGCAGCGTTATTTATAGAGATACGATAGTGTTATGAAATATTTAAGTGGCGCCATATAATTCCGAGATGGAGAAAATGTAAAATATTCCATTTTCAAAACACGCGTACTGTTATCTCGTAATCTACGATGCATACGTCACTTTGATAATTCCATTCTCTTCCATGGGATTATGTAAAGAAGCCTTTGCTTGCCGACTGTTATTATCCCTATGAATAGTGCTGTACCGTATCAACGAGTATTATGAAGAAGAATATAAGAAACCGTGTAATTTCAAATTGTCATAAGATATTCGCCCATTTTGGAATTACATGGTAACAATGGCAGAGTGTATTAATTCGTATTCTATCTACGTCAGGGTGATCGTACAAGGCACTTTGCACAGCGCTGGAGTTTAATTCGAATCCAAGCGAAAGCGACGCCCTCCACGAGGACGGTCGAAGCGTCGAATTTCGAGAAACTTGGCAATTCTCAAGAGCATAGAGTCGCAGGAAGACGTCTGGTCTGATGGTTCTCTGGCAAGCGCCGCAAATTACATAGAGACAAGTTATAACACATGACGAAACAGTCGCCATCCTTGATGAATTCAAGTCTGGAAGTTTATATCGCGCCTTTTCACTCTTTGAGGATTCAATTAAATCCTTAGAAACAACTGTCGCTTGCCAGGAATATTTTCTCAACGACATCAGGAAGCATCAAACTTCGATAGTCTACCCATAAATGAACAGAGTTCAAACAGACCCCTACTAAACCGCAGCTATCGAATATCCCACTAAACCTTAAATAAAAATAAAATTCCGTTCCAAAGTTTAAACTAAACTAAACATTAAAATCTTATATCACAGAGGAGAAGAGCATTTTCAAGGACACTGACGAATGACGGAAGCGTCGTATTTCGAGAAAGTCGTTCGTCCCGGGTGGGAAAGTTTCGTCCTTATTGAGCCAGGAGGCGCGTCCGGGCACGTCCCCTAGGGCACGTTCGCAAGACTGGCTTGGCCCTACCTTCTCCTGAGCTTCTTTTCTCAGGCTTAATGCACTCGGCTCAAGATATTCCAGTTGGCGTAGAGACACAAGGGGCCACGAGCACACGACGAGGCATTGTCACGATGCCAAGAGTGCCCGATGGCGACGTTTGATTCATTCGTGAGAGTGCACCTCGTGACCGGGCCGGCAATCGCGTTCCTGCTATCAGCTAGAAGTGCCTATGCTAGCTGACTTGATAGCCAAGCTAAACTGGCCAGTTGGGATAGCTGGACTCTCGAATAAAGCATGGCGTCGATACCCGTGCCCTATCCCGGAGCCGAGGGCAACGGGCTGCTTATATAGACGGTTGTTAACGCGCTGGTCAAAAACTAGCGCTGTCCTCATCTTCTTTGATACCTCCTGTACCTCCTTGGAGTAGTCAGTGGTTCGCAACCTTTACGAAATAAATAGTCACGGCTACTCACGTATCGACCATCTGTGGGAACCTCTGGGATTTATCTCTTTACGAGGGATTCGTGTCTTGGGATCATTCTGATTGTCAGTGATTCACGCACTGGGATAGCTAATTTCCCTTTCACTTTGCTTAATGCCGGCATTGCTACGTTGCCAAATCGTACTGGTGGTAGAACGAAGCTTTAAATTATTTTAATTACCAAAAAAAAAAAAGTTAATTAACAATACGATTAATTATTGAACGTAGCTACCTGCCAAATATTTCCTTTGGGAAATTTTCTTAAGTAATCCTATGCTGTAACGTACGACGGAAACTTTCCGAGAATGAATGTCACGAATGATATCATAAGGAAAAAGTTTTGAATTTGCACAGCGGATGATAAATCGTTCAGATAAACTCGTTACTACGAAGCTGACATTAAACGGAAGCGGCACCGATGGTAAAAAGGATCTATTGAGATTTCTCTATAGAAAACATTCTATTTATAGTATTTCAATACTACATGTACTACGTAAGCCATACGATTACTTTCAAGCTGTATAAGTACGTTAGGAACTGCTCTGCTGATCGGTTAAAGTTACGAGCGACCTTTTAACGCAGCAAACGCATTAACTTGGTAATACCTATTAATACAAATATACAGCAGCAGCTTAACGCTATTGATATACACGAGTTATATATTAATGATAAATAGTTTTTTAAGTACTTGCTTGATTAACTACCTAAAAATCTGCATTCTGTCAAGAAACCGGATCGACATGCATAACGTGCAGATTACAGTGCGCTTACAGTATATATAATTTTTTCCACGAGATTATTCTAATTCCAAAAAAATATATATCTGGGTGAGCAACGAATCAAGTGAAAAACAAAGGTCAAACGTTTACGTTCCGACGATCCTCATGAATTTCGAGCATCCCAAGTGCGTCATGATCGCACACTGTGAATTTTTTGATCGCAAGGATATTATATCTATAATACAGTTGAAGTAATAAAAGCGTGAAGAAGCTCATAATGCTTCCACGTGTTAAAAATATATTAATAGACACGTGAGTAACGACGTTAATAATTATTTCATGCAAACCCGAACAACCGTCTACGTATCAGTACTCGAAAACTTTCACTGAAAAAAAAAAAAAATGAGTCACGAGTAACAATTTTTACGTAATATCATCAATAGAACTGAACGAAACGTCTAATCTTCTCTGAGGACTCATGACTAAAGTGACTGTTCCTATATAGGATGAAACTCAAGGATGATTCATAGACGGCAGTAAATCGAAGCACCATGTAGAGTTTCCGGAGTCTGGATTGCCTCTGCTAAGACTGCTGACGATGGAGACTCGGTATAAGAATTACTTTGGTCTTTAACTTAATACTTTTTCACTGAGCCATAATAGGAATACTTATATTACTGATCGTTAAGACTCTACTGATAAATGATCCGTCAATGCGCCTCATTATAATCCTGATTACCGACTGGGTTTTTACTAGCAAAACAATTGGAGCAAAATCTTACGCATTTATACCGACAAGCTGAAAAGCATAATTACAGTGATTATAGGCAAAGCCTTTTTTGGCGGGAAAAGAAAAGCACATGCAACTTAAATACCCTCACAAGCCTACCAGTAGCGCTAACGTCAATGACTCGAGTAACGTGACAAGTGTGAGCCTCCTTGAACTTCGAGCTTCCTCTTGGAGGAGTATCGACGCATCCCGTTGCGTTAAAAATAGCATTCGATTCCACTAGACCCGGTGGGCAGCTGCTTTTTAACGAGTCTTCCCGAACAATACGTACTTATCATAATTTAACATTCTTATGAGCCTCGAGAACGGCACGTTCCAGAAACCGGTCAGACATTTTCTACTAGATACTAGTTTTCTGACAGGTTCAAATTATCGAATGAAACTAGAGAAAAGGAATAGTTTTAACCAAAAAAAAAAATATATATATACATTGCTGGTATCTTAAGGGACAACGTATCGGCATGTTAGAAAGAAATATTTCCACAGCGTATATTATCGTACGGTTATCTTGGTCTTGACCTCACTAAAATTACCATGATGCATCCCATTTATTGGGTTCACATTTCAAAGTGCACGCATGCATATACGCATGTAGTACCTAACTACTTTTACTCGCACGACCCTTGACTCTGTCTTTTTTAACGAGCACAATGAGCTCATGATAGCAACGACAGACGAAAACAGTGACTACATTCATGGGTATTGAGTCCATTGAGTTATTGCTCTTTATTGATGCTGGAAAGAGACTGTGCGAGTTTATATATTGTGTGTGTGTGTGTTAAATGTGCTCTTGAATATCTGTGCGTGAGACAGAAGCAAGTCGAGAGAGTGAGAAGGAGATCGCGTAAGATGAGGAAACCACGTGAGAAGCTGACGAACGGAAAGGAGTCATGGAAGGGCAGAAGCAGATCTTGGTCGTTGCTGGTGAGTTCACCGTAGCTAAGGATGGTATGGAGTAATGTAGAGCAGCGCAGAACAGGATGATGTACAGATGAGACTGCAAACTAAAGGAGCCCATTGTTTTCATTGAATAGCTGTCTACCACATCTCTAAATCTTATTTGGTAAAGTATTGGTAACGAAGTCTTTGACCGTGTTGGATTTGCATCTAAGTTTGTGCATGAATATTATTAATATTCTGTGTTTCTAGAAAGTCCGATCGATCAGGTGCTATAGGTACGTATTCTTGACCTGTCCAGGGCTTAGTCGAGGCCGTTATGTGAATTTACCAGAGACAGTCGAAGAATCATTAATAACTAACGATCAGGGATCGATAAGTCACTTGTTTATTTATTTGAGCCGGTATATATATCTGGAAAGGAAGTACGGTAGTAGTGAGTAGAAATGTCAGACGACCAACTGCCACAAGATTTATTATAATCGTGAGCGTGTCAACGAAAACTATTCAGGTATATTGTTATGTTGCCATTGTTTTCTTATGTCATTTTTTTTGGTATATACAAATTTTGATATCCGTTGCCGAAAGAGCGTTTGTTTCCTGACGAAAGCGTCCCACGCACTGTCAATCAATTCATAGAATAAGGAACGTGTGATCAAGACGAGTAAAGCAAAAAAAAAAAAAACTTGCCGTTATTGCCCACACTCTTGTTCACAAAAAAGTTATTCTTTGCAATTGTAACAAAGCGTCTGGCGTTGATTGTTCCTTCAAGCTTATTATATTTTTTGTATTCCTAGAGTACGTCCCGCGTGGAAACGATGGTGATGAAGTAAATTAGAATTTTAATTGAAGACATTAGGAGCCTACAAGAATTGCTGTTCTCTAAGCCAGCAAGTAAGGGTCACGAGAGTTCATATGCAGCCTGTCGCAAGCATCGTAGCACACGTGTTGACACAGATCGACCTGCGACTAGCGTTCCCGTCAAGATAAACAGGACAGCCTCTTTGGGAAGGCGTCTCAAGAGAATGTTTCTCTGCTCAGTTCCAATACGTTGGATCAATTATTACAAGAGACATAATAACCGTTCACAGAAAAGAGATGCGGGCTTTCGAAATTTCTCGCCATAAGCACTATAAAAATGTCATTATCTAAAATTACATCGGAATATAAGAAAAGCACACAACGTCGACAAACCAAGTATTCACCGTCTTGGACATTAGTAGTCTTTAGATTAATGCGACTCGTTCCTTTTTAAGCTTTTCGTGTCAAGCAAGAATCCAATAAAGTCCACGCCCTTTCGTGCTTTTAGTCCATCGTATATGAGAAAGCATGACACTCCGTAAAAGCTCCTTCAAATCAGGAATGTTAGAATACCCTGGAGAAACCTGATGTCACCTAAAGATGACATCCTACAGAGTATCCATTAACGTAACAGAAGTACTCGAAGTATTCCGAGGAGCTGTTACTTGAAGTTATAAATCAAAGACTCACCAAGACTTTGGTGAATCGTCTCTCCAGTTCCGTGGCGTCCGGCATCGGTTGGCGGGGTGCGCCACGGACGCTACCGCTTCGGGCATGCGGCCCGGTTAAACTGCCCATACCCAGGCTAGGTTGACAATACTGATGGCAATGGCCACCCTTGATGCCGGTAGCAACCCCTTCGCGAACTCCTGTGCCACTATCATTTTCGCTACTACCACGGCTCTGCACGATCCCCATTGTTTTCTGGTTTAGGGCTCTTGTTAACCACTGTCTTCTTGATAATCCTCTACGATCACTGTCACACACTGGGAAATGTCAACGTCCCGTCATCGTCTACGATGTTATTGGCGGGTTGCCTCGTCAACACGTGATTTTGGCATGCACGGTTATTATGTCAATGAGAACGTGAGCGCGCCGGGCTGTGCAACAGGTATCAAGCCTTCCATCGCGAAACTGACTCGCGAACTCACGAACGTGCGCGCACCGATCACGAAGCACGCGAACACCACTCCGAGCGTTCGTAGCAGCATCTGCCGTGTTGCTTTCGGCTTTCGACGTTCATACTTGGGGCTGCGCATGCGTCAACGATCTCTGCGACATCTCGTGAGCGTTACTGTGATCTAGATTTAACATAAGATTTTTCAAATATGTTTTCTTTCATTTTAGCTACTGATTATTAGCAAAATACTATTACCAGGCATGACGACGATACTAAGGTTCTTATATAGTTGTTTTCAAGGATTTAAGATACTTGCAATCATTTAAATGAAAAGGATTATTGCGAGAAGAACGATGGGAAGTGATGTATTGAAAAATCTGTAGTTCGGTGAAGAGAGACTAGGTGGCGCATCCGTCGATTTTTATTTCTGTTTTTCTTATATGTACGGATGAACCTTTTAGTCTTTCTATTATAGAAAATATCATAATTACTGTGCATTCTTTTATAATTACTATCATTTTCTCTTGTCCATTTTTAATACTGAACTTTCTGATATTCATTGTTACCGAAATTGAATTACTTGTTTTATGAGGACTGGTAATAGTGTAAAAATTACACCGTTAGGTTGGTATTTATTACTAATTTATTGCATTCGTATTAAGGGTAATTATTAACATGACTCTATTACCTTTCCGTGATGTCCTTTATACCTGCGTATTCCGGTTTTCCAAATCCGTTAGGAAACACCTTTATAATGTTGCTTAGCGCTGTTTAGGTTTAGTATGCTCCTTTCGGTGAAGGTGGAAGGACGTGTTAGAAGTCTATAATATTCTATCACTTATTTCTTACGTTTCTTCGCATTTTTATTTTCAATAAGACGGATTGTGCAAACTTGTAGTAGATTCAAAATGTCGAATTGGAATCGAGCATATTGTTCTCGATGGATCGAAGCCGAATCGATTAATCGAGGTAAGGACGCTTCTGAATTCGAGATACAGAAGCGACGCCATTGACTAAAGATAAATAATATGGCAGCGTTCTAAAGCTTTGTTATTACGGGATTAAAAGTTTGACGTTTTCATTCGATTTTAGGGTATTATCTGAAAAAACTACAGACAGAAATGAAGAAATCACCTTTGAGTACTCCAAGTGGTAGTGGTAGACGGGAAGGTTTCGGTTGGAATTCTCGTGAATCTTGCAACAGAACAGGTTATGGCCATGTTAAAAATGACAATTACCAGTGCTTCACGTCAAGCCAAAATCAAAGCCCACATCAGAAAGATAGCGATGATTTTATTCCTCTGGGATTTAGCAGTCCAGTATGTTCTCAGCAAAGACGCAGTAACGATTGGTACGGCTCTGGCGGTTTTCGCAACCATCGCAACTCTGGAGGCTATAACCGTTATAAAAACAATTTTCACGGGAGTCCCAAGTCAAATCTCAATTTTTCTCCCTCGCCATACAAAAATCAATCTACACAACGTCATAATAAGGTTTGTTTGCTGATGATTTCTCTAATATTCAATTAGTCTGACAATTAAGTATCCTTATCCGTGCTTCGGAGCTATGAAAAGGAGCATACTGCTTATGATGACTTTAAGAATAAATATACTTTTTTTTAGAATTTTCAGAAAGGTATGCATAGACAGATAAATATATCTACCTATGTCAATTTGGAATCTTTCCTTGAGGATCCGTGGGCAGATTTAACAAAGAACTTACAAACTTTGGAGTCAGATAACCAATCGTCAGAGAAATGTTCAGCAAACGTGGGTAATTGTAGCGATGTAAGAACTGCTGATTCTTATATACCATTCAACCTTCCTGAAACAGAATTGAATCAGGATATGTCGACAGTGATAGAACAAAAGAATCAAAGTTATATAAAATTGAATTCTGAAAGTATATAGCAGAAGGAATTCATTGTTTTATAGTGTAAAGTTGATTCTCATTCTGTATTGTACATAATATTCATTTGTATATAGGTATTGCAAAGATCATACATTTTTATAAGAATTCAGAGTATCGAAGTAGTGTATCATCATGGTCTTAGGTACGACATAAATGTTTTAGATATAAATTGTTTCTTTATGGAAACTGCTATCCCCCAGAATCATATCTGATAAACGTAGGATATGCAACAGGAAAAGTTATTTATCAGAATATATTTTCACATCGAGGCTGTGAAAAAAAAAATTTAATTTGTATTTCTAACACAAACGTGCAATTTCTCTAATAATATACATAAATGTAATATGTACATATTACATGTGTATATATATAGTATATGTAATATAGAAGTTAACTAAGGAATCTATAAGACAAGTAACAAAAAAATGTGTATATACTAGATTCAATGAGGAATCTTATCTAGGCAAAGACTAGATTAATTTGCTTGTAATATTTGAATGGCAAAGTACCTATGTACTATAAAGTACCACTTCGCATCTGACTTTTATAACATAATAAGCAATACCTATCTGTCATTTAATTTTCATTAATTCGGCAAAGCAATTTATAGCCTTATCAATTTTAGTTTACGTTATTTCTTAATTTTGTAATGAAGATTTACATGAAATATAGTTTTAACAGTGAATACAACAATAAAATTATTGATATACAGAGCCAGTAATCATACTTATTGTTTGTCAAACTGATTATTTGAATACTTGAGCTGTTACTTCCCTATTTGTATCTTTAACAACTCGGTTATAAATATATTCTTGGATTTTACACAAATCAATTGATATTCGAGAAATATCATTAAACTGTCAAACAATAAATATACCAAAATAAAAGTTCCAGTCATTATTAACAAGTACAACAAATTCTTTCATGAAAACATAATAAACTTGTACGTAAATGTTATATTTTAATAAATTTATGGATACATTACAGCAATCTAATAAAGAGCGTTACTTACGAATACGTTGCTAAAGAAAATGGACAATTTCGATGATACAGAGGTGTTTTCACCTTTACGCAACTTATCAATAAGCTATGTAAACATACAATTGTTTACATCATTTCATTATTTAATATTTAATAATTGAATCGCCTTCGTTTTAATCACAATGCTGTGTCATGACGCATAGTACCGTAACAAGAAACATCTTTAAACTTTATTAAATAGGAAGGATTCGTGCAAGTTTCTGTGAATGTAGCATAGAAAAAATATCTTATGACAACGCAGCTTGATATATTTAAACTCGTATAAAGAGATTATAGTCATTCTTACATTGACAATTAGACAGTAATATCATTGCTCAAATACAGTAAATCCACAAGTCAATGAACACCTTAAGAAACACTTCCAGCGAATGGACATTCGTGTTAAAATCATCATTATGCATATATATGCATCGTTATGCTATACATCATTAAAATTAAGATACAATTTTGCCAAGTGCAAAGAATGCTGTTTCTGAAAATCAAAGTGTCGCAATATTGAGTCCCATGATCACACGTGTTACTCAACGTAACGTTTCACAATTGGTAAATAACTTACTAGTAATTTTAACAAATATAAGAGACCACCTACGAAAAGAGAATCCAAATTTTATTATACCCTCATAAAAATTCAGTGATCGCAACTTGAAATGAGGTCTCGATAAAGAGTTACGTCGAGTAGCTACTTGAATAATTGATGATCGGTTCTCGAACCAATCAATAAGAAGTCTACGACGACAGCCGCAAAAGAAGCTATTGCACTAGTTCGTAATAGTATTGGTAGTAATTTACGTTCAGAAAATGTTCGAGAACTTTTTTTTACGAATTTCGTCAATCACCCTGTAGTCCTTCTATCGTTTCAATTCGTTTTCCGCACACGTACCTCATTTATTTAAGAGTTTCCTTACCCAGGGTCTTTTTCATCTTTATCATTACGTCAGAGCTTCGCATTTTATACTTCCCCTGCTATTAGAGTAAATTCGAGGAATTACATTTATACGTAACGACACGCGTTAAAACCTCTTATAGAATTCTCATAAGAGATATATCCTTCTTCTCATATGTAATATACGTATAACTAAATAAATATATATTATATACTAAATTCTATTGACATATATCGTATAATAAGTGTATGAACATCAGTCAATGAAACTCCAATGAAATAGATGCAATTATTTGTTCAAAATTATTTATCAAATACCATCTTTTCTTAAATACTCTGGCGTCATGTATTTCCAACGAAATTAAGTGTTATTTAATTTCGAAAATTTTCATTCGATTCCATTGCTCTCTTAGGTAATGTGCTACAACAAGAATAAATTGTAGCCTCGTTCTTGCGTTGTGTTCCTTGCGCGAAAATACTTTTTAGCTGTGTTTCTGCGTTAATTGTTTATTATGCTGTCATGTTCTGTGCATTGTATTTGCTTTGTGCACGATTCTCCATGAAACGCTTCATTATTATACTGATAGTATCACCGTTCCACTTTGGCAAACACTGATTACGCATAGAGATAGTACATACAAGTATTTTGCTATTGTTTTCCGTTGCCAGCAATATTGTACTGAATGTTTTGGTCCCAGATATTTTATGTCATAGCCGATAAGGGACGATCGTTATTTTAGCAGAATTAAAGAATTTCTATAACGGACCAAGTCGAAAAGTACACCGTTAATTTCCAAAGTAATGAAACATGAAAGCTTTATGATTAAATTGTAATATTTAATGCAAGAACAAAAAAAAAAAGAAGAAAAACATAAAACATGCTTATAATCATTGCACGATAGTAGACGGGTCAGTATACAAAGAGAAAGACATAAAGATACTTAAAGAATCAGATTCGTTGTTATTTATTCATTAAAAAGAGAGCAAAATGATAATTACTTCACCAAAACAGTGATAGACAATCGACAAATGAACAGCACATTCGATAACAATCATTAAAACCTTTCACTTTTACTTCGAATAACTTATCTCACGCATGCAAACCCACTTCGACATGTCTTCGAACCTTCTTATTGGAATAATCCAATGAAATTACGCAAAAAGTTGATCCTTAAACAAGAACAATTCCATATCCTGACATTCCCATAAACGTCATTGATCCTCCCTCGAGTCACTGAACATAAGTCGCACTATGAAGGAAGGATGAGGTTGCTTTTTTTTTTTTTTTTTCTTAAAAAATACTTTTGCATTGTTAAGACGCTATACATGACTTAAGTAATAATAATAAGGGCCATAATAATAATATTCGACGAAACATTAACACTAACGCTTTAATGCAATTACTCATGCCTTAATTCTAGGCACATACGTATATATAATGCATACGAATACGCTAGGATTAGCATACGCGTCTGGTTAACGAGAAGGAAATATCCGTAAACCTTTCCTTTTTTTTTCCGAGTGATCGGTTTATCGCGTACCAGACTTCTCGTAGTTGGTAACAGCTTCGTTATTAAAATCCGCGCACACCCGCCGAAAGACAGAATGACAAATTACAATTAGATTTAACTTGACCCCACGTGAACTTTAGCTTTCATCGTTTATAACGTTTTACTTTGTAATCTCTTGCACGATGCCAATTTCATTTTTGATCTTTGGGTCAACTTTAGGCCTTCTTCTACAGTGATACCTGCTACCGATTACTTCATCACTTACACTTAATTATATGTATATCCATGATACATGTTATTATATACAATTTGGGCTGAGGTAAAGAACGCGATTTAGGAATAAGAATTAGATACGCCACGACTTACTATGCCAAGAAGTTTTTATCCCGATTATACCGTAGTGTCGTTGCCCTTCGGCAATAGGAGTTTCGTATGTATAATAAGGATATTCATATATATATATATTTATATAATGGCAATAACCGTAATTACCTTGGTCTCATCATTTAAAGCTATGATTTCATTGCTGACAGGCGATCAAGTATTTGTTCCGCGACGTGGAGCTCGTGTTCTTTAATTTAGTGGATCCAGGTATATTTATACTTCCTTCCTTTTCGTTTCCCTTATCCGTCTACTGTGGTTTATTAAGAAGACTTTTTCTGTTATAATTGGACTTCGATCGTAGCCCACCATAGTTATTCGATTATGAGAGTTGTTTAATGTTAAAAAATTCGATTTTTTCTTTTAAGGGAGAAATTGTAAATATAAAAATGAGATTCTTCCTTGACGAAGCACAGGTACTTTATATTTCATATTAAATTTCATTCACTCGATGCCTGCTACTGATATTACATAGTCGTAGGTTATTAGTGTATATTTGCAATTTTTTAAATATTATCTTGTACAACTACGACATTGATATCACCGTAATCGTAAATGCCTGTATGACAATAATGTTGTGTATTTTATTTATTTTTTTTTTTCCCCTATCAATAGTACGAATATACAATTTGTCCTAGATAATTTGTTTCCAGTCTGGACAAGTAGTCTCTGTCATGCCTACCTCTATCACTGGAAAGTTTTATCGATCAGCAGAAATTCGAACATAGTCAAGCCTTAAGGAAACTTGGTTATTGTACTTAGGACCTTGTCGCAAGGTCACCAAACGTTTCACTCGATTTCGATCGCTGCTACCAACCACGAAATTCAGAAACAACAAAATAATTCGTCACAACAACGCAAGTTAATTCTTTGATACTGGCTCAGCTCTTTCTTTCTGTTTTTTTTTTTTTTTCACGTTTCAGCCTACACAACGCGAAAAGCACATATAGCTTGGATAATTTAATTAGGAGTCCTTGACGAAGAACGAGCACATCCTACAACGAATTAAATACATAAACAGTACGCGCATACGACGATCAATGAATTACATAACACGAGCTCCAAGTCGTAGAATTGTTGTTTCAACAATGTTACAATAGTTTTTCAATACGAATCGGGAACGTACGTAGTAGTAAAATACACGTGTGCGGAGTATATAAATCTACATATGGTATATGAATACATATATATGTATACATTATATAATTTTATATACACTCTTTTTAATAATCGATATAAGGGTAGTCGCTCTTACAATATTAATCATGAATTACCATGGGCTTTGTGTTTTATGTTACCATAACACTGTATAAAGGGGTGACGTTATTTTTCTTCTCGTTTTTTCTTCTTCTTCTTCTTCTTCTTTTTTATTGTTTCCTTCGTCCGTACGTTTATCCCAATTTACGGTTAAATGCAAAGTGAAAACCGTGTCGCAGGTACGATGGTGAATATTTACAAAGGGACGCGGGCACGTTGGAGTAGATGAGTCGCTTAAGAGAATATACATATGAAAGTTGCAAGAGTAAAAGGGTTACGTTTATGTTTATCCATTTGTTTTTATACTTTGCCATTTCTATAACGGCACATTGTCTACTGTATACATACGCGATACATGTATATATGAGACATTTCGACTATATACGTTTATGCATATTCTCTATGCATGAATAGATATACGTGTGATGACTAGAATCGCTTTGGTGTACTTTACTACCAAACGATTACAGTTAAGAGAGACAGGTAATTGGATAGCAATATTTCTCATTGTCATTTTTGGCGGGCTTTTACGAATAGCGTCCTTAGCCTCTTAAATATTCTTTTTTCTTTAATCTCATTGTTAATTCCGTGTTTTTATTTAATTAGGTCTCTCTTTTTTTTTTTGGTCGACGCAAAGGATAAGTAACGAGACTCTCTTTGATCAGGGAGAAAAGAAATTGGCATTATTACACGTTTAACCTGGTAAACAATTCCTTCAAGCACGAAAGGGGCAAGAAAGACGCGTCTGAATTTCACTTGTAAACTTCCAATAGACAATATCGATCTTGCTACTGGAAATAAGAAGAAACAAAAAAGAAAAGTAAAATTCGTTCAAGTAGACGTACATTGAAGAGACCTCTTAACGGAGACAGCCTTATTCTTAGACGTTCTTGACAACGGATATGTTTCTTTTGTTCCCACAAGTCTTATTGTCTTCACGCGTAGTATCGATGAAGACCCGAATAATAATATATTTCGTTGAATTTACGTTAACCGTTAACGGCGCATCCCCGTTTACGTCGTTGTACGTTGAAATAATATTGTTCTTGAAATTGATGCTGCTGTGACGGGGCAGAATGGTTTTGGTTATCGTATTAAAAAAAAAAAAAACCGTAGACCAGCAGTTTAAATTTGGATAAAACGATCTCAACTTCGTGGCCACGTCATTCAATTGACACAGAGTCATACGAGGAGTTCCTTGAGGACATCCTCGTCAAGCAAGTTCTACAAATAATCGTCGACTCGTTCGATCTCATCGGGTGGACTAGGCTCGGAGATGCTGAGTATCGGCAGGCCGAAGTGTTGTTGCACGTCGATACTGGATTCTGGCGTACATCTCGCGTAGTCGCAGCTCTTCGAGTGATAATCCGTGTCAGGTCGATGACGTTGATGATGATGAGCGTGATGACGAGACAATCGCGAGCAGTCCGGGTCGCATGACTTCCGGCAAAACCTGAAAGACAAAGATTACCATTGGTGCCAAGAGATTGTGCAATTTCAATTGGATTAGAATTTACATGGGGCATAGACTCGGACCAATTGGAACTTTCACTTTACAACTGTTAAGGACTGTTGTAATACCTGAAGGTAGTTTTAACCATGGGAATTAATCGAAATCAAATTGACAGAACCATCTTGAGGTGGTGCCAATGGCTTTGAATATCTATATATACCGTGTTGGTCGTTATATTTCGATTTGAATATACCATCTATTCGCGCCGTTAGAGGATGATAATCTTGAATGTCTTTGGCACGTAGCCAGTTTCTATGCAAATTTTCAGCTTGTGATGCAATTCATGTAGATTATGCACCACCTTACATCTGATGCGTATATATATATACATACATACATACATATATATATATATATAATAATATTTGTAAAATCTTTTAAGCACAATCGATCAAATTTTTGTGGTTCGAGACTTAAATGGCGTTTTCTTTGTGTTATTGTACAAAATGACGAAATAGGCAGTTGACGTGGGTCTATTTAGTTTACCTTTCGTCCATGGAAGCAGGTTGACGCACCGGACAACGAACGTATTCGTGACTTCCGCCGACTCGCCATCCCCCAAGGCGACGAGCTACTGAAGACGCGGACGTCCCGACGCCGTCCCTGAAACGAAAGTCAATTTACCTGACAAACACGAGTGTATCGAGTCGATTGAGGTTGTACAGGTCGAGGAACGTGTCACACGATATTACGTATCACGTATAAAATGAAACTCCAAAAATTCTATGTATTACATCAATGTTTTTTTTTTCTACGAGTGATGAAAAAAAAAAAAAAAATTTGGTAGAAATTAATTTTTTTGTGTATACGACGCAAACGAAGCCTTACGGATGGACGTAATGATCGCGATAAAAAATTTCATTCGACGACCTTTGTATATATGTACGATCTATGTATTAATTAATTATGAGCTATACTGTTGAAATTTAATTTCTTAAAAATTGTTATATGTAAAATGTTAATGGTAATCGCGTTACAATCAATGTGTCTATCTAAATCAATCGATTTAAGGGTTTTTTGTTTTATGAAGTCAAAAAGAGAGAAGTATTTCTTTTGATGATTCTATATACAGTAGAGTCCCGTATAAGTTGATTGCCCGGGACCGAGGCGCTTCACGTAAGTTGACCCTCACCGTCATCCCCACTCTTTCACCGATCGGAGCTGATTTACGGCAACATCGACAGTGCGCATGCG
>JARPRG010000096.1:232278-253199 GCA_031001745.1 Hartigia nigra | reverse complement strand
ATCAAGCTATTTTGCGCAAAAGATTTGGGCGACGTTACTACAGTGAAATTTCAACCGAGCTTATACACATAACTTTGGAATATAATTATGAAATTGGAAAGTTTTCTTTTGTTTTGGAGCTTATTAAATTTGTCCGACAATTACAAAGTTATGTAATTTCTATTTGAACGAAAATGTTTACGTCGTTGAAAAGCGCAGTGCACACAATATTCTGAATAATTGTCTATCATGGATATAATATAATCAAGGGTACCGTGACTACGTGTTATTTTCTTTAAAAAAAATAGAAAAACGTCAAATCGAATTAAAATGCTAATATTACTGATTTATAGTGCGCGATTAAGTAATATGCTGCTAATGTCACATACTGATAATACAGTTTTATTTATTTTTTTTGTTTTTCGTACGATATATTCAGCTCTTCCATGATACGTCAATCAATCAATAATTGCAATCCAGGATATTCCTATTACGCAAATTCTTCAGTGATTGGCAAATGTCAGTTTGTGGCAAAAATTCATACTGTGTCGCTACAAAAATTTACGTCATCAAGAAGTTTTCTTTTTTTTTTTTTTAAATATCATTCTCCACCTAACCACCGGACAGTAAAATGTATTCAATAAAGCGAATGGACCTTTTGCACTAAGTAATTTTCATCCGATAGATTATAGATTATTTATTGATCCGTATCAATAAACTATTCGTAGGGCGAGCTATAAAAATGCCAAGGTATGTTCAACAAAGATGATTCCTTTGGTTTTATTGGTTAAGCAGACTGACAACGAGGTCAAGCGAAGTCATTTAAGCTGTCACTTTATAGTAACTGACAGAGCATACCAATCGTACACGCTGTTTGCCATCATAGAAAATCGGCCTAAACGTATTTTCGCACGAGTGGATTGACTCGACGTCATTAGCTCTGACAAGATTTACATTTTCGCCCACGTTTTTATTTATTTACGGAAATAACATGCAGCTTGAAATTCTATAGAGTGAAATGCATAACTTTAAGATTTTATGTATGTACGTATAAAACAATAAACAAAAATAATAAGAATCTAAATTCATTTGGCTTACCCAATTGGTGTTCTGTTTCCACTCGCGAGAAATTCCAGTCTACAATTGACCGAGCACCATATAACCAGCACTACAATGACACAAAATCATATAAAAAACAGATATTAAGTAAATCCGTTAATTATTTTAATTATTGTTTTAAAATCACGCGTCAGTCAATTCGCGCCAATTTTACCTGGCGAGTTATCCGCAAAGATAGTCCAATGCTTCAATGTCCTTGGAATAAATCATTACGGAGATAAGCGGCAATAGAATTTTTACAAATCCTATATACAATAAGCTTTACCCCTCGTTCAAAAATCACTGTGTTTCCAATTGATATCACGATAAAAGATCTTAACCTGATTCGAAAATTGTATTTGGTTTTGTTGTCGAGACAAAGAAAAATTGTCAGGTTAGCTCAAAATGTTTTTCAGAAAAACTCTTCCCGTTTCCGTATCACGATGCTCGATCGGCATAGAACGAATGATGGATATTCGATGAAGTGTCAATTTCTATATGAAAAAAGGAAGGGTGGGATGGAGAGAGGTAGATAAAAATTGAGGAAACACTTGTCCGCGCGCAGATTTCAAATACATACGAATGAAGCGGCAGGAACGCAAGCACTGAACTACGGGGGCAGTGTTGCTTCGCTAGAAGCAGTTCACAAGGGTTGCCGCTGCTTGGCAAGAGGTCACTAGGGTGGTGGATCGGGTGCCAGAATTCCCCACAGTGCGGAGCCACCTGTCGAATAGTAGGTGTCGCCTCAAACAGCCCTTACAAATGTGACGTTTTCCTGGTAAATTGTACTCTTAAAATAACTTTGAAGTTTGCTGTGATTGATTAGATGCTATAGCTGAAAATGACAGAGAAAGAATAATATAATATATATATACTTAGTGGGGTAATAAGAATAAAGTTATGTCGATAGTCAATAACAAATAAGTAGCTAGAATTTTTGGACTATTTATTTAATAGATTTTGTTTACCACATGGATCCTTTGTTTCGTTTATACTTTGCCGGTTATTCGTTAGAATTAATGCTTCTTGCAAATCAGTATATTATGCTAACGACGATCATGCATATGGATTAATGTATTAAAAGCGCGCATCTGCACTTTGGTAACGAAGTGCGGTAAGGAAGCCATTTTCTGTTATATATTCAATTTGCATTTTGTACCGTGAGATTATGGGTAAGATGTAATCGTATTTTATTATCATTACATAAATCCAGATTTATTATGTACTGAGGAATCAGAGACTGAGAGACTCTTAATTAGGCGTGAGAATCAATTAACCTTCCAGCTATGGCGCGAGATCCTACGGATCTCAATGGTTGTACATTTTTTATAGCAGAAAAGTAAAAGCGCCGCTATTGCTGGATTAAATAAACATGATTACATAGCTACCGAATTGCTGGATTATTGTTAATTTGATTTTCGCGAATAATGAAATCTCTAAATACACATTGTTCGATAGGTAGAATTAAAATAGTGTTTTTTACCTCGCAATATGAAAAATTCAAATTTCGTCATTCAAAAATGAATAAACAACCTATCTGACACAATGATAATATATATATAACGCTTTAGTTACGTGACCAATAAAAAAAATATTTAAATAGGCCAGAATGTCACGTGAATACTACTTGTCAAAAGATTCCAAAGAAATTTGTCGCATTGCAGTATTCTTCTAAAATATGTTAAATGACCTTGGCTTTTTTTTTCTTTCTAATGCATTCCAAAAGTCTAATTCCTTTCGTTCTCTGCGTTTCTGCACTCGGAACGTTTAATCCATTTGACATTTCTTTGTATTTTTTAAATATTTTTGTCTACCAGCATATTAAAAACTGGTATTAATACGCAAATTATAGTCCATTGTTTTCGAATCCATAACAAGCAATCTCAAGTATCTATCTCTACTATGATAATAATCTTCCTGATTAGTATTTGGATCATGGCATCTTTTGTGAACAATATCCAAAGTACTTGCATAACCGATTATTCCCGCGCATATTCACTTGGGAACCATCCGGTATACGACGTAAACACGCAAGGCTGAAACTACCGTTAAAACTTCATTTACGAAAATTGTTGTCATACTGAGAAGCTTTACAAGCTATATTCGATCAATATAAAATTTATAAGAAATTCGATACAATTTCACGTCTTGGCATGATAATAATTCAAGCCCTTTGATGCATATTTGATTAATTTCATTAAGAAAATGTAATGGAAAAAAAAGTTAGTCAATTTAATTGAATTTTTTTATCTCTCAGTATTTATTGCTACCATCGAATTTTAATGGACCGTCGATTTTATTATTGGGTTTTAATTTAAATTTTTTTTATTTTCTAAAGACACAAGATAGTCGTTATAAAGATGCACATCTCTCGCACCTTAGTTACATTGAATTGTCTGGCCATTGAATAGTCCCGTATTAGTTAACCTACCAGTGGTGTAAAGAATGGACTAACAGATCTGACATATCGCTAATGGATTAACTAATATTGAAAATAATCAAATATTAAATATACCACAGCCCATAATAACGAAACTACCTTAATTACGATTAAAAATATCTTCAAAAAATACAGTTTTTTTTAATATTTTTTTTACAGAACATTATTACACTTGACAGCTCGTGACGTCTGGAAAACAGCACCGATCCAATTGTATTTTTCTGCAGATAACGATATCTGTAGACAATATAAAAGAACACTTGATTAATCTATACATGCAGTGATTTAATTATCCGATATAATTCAATATAATCTTGTCAAAATATTGACCAACGCCGTACGCTTGTAACAATATATTTATCGTTAAAACAATATTGTCGGACGATCAATAATTGTCTGTATAATCGCGTCATTGTAGCTTTCAATTTTTACATGGAAACCAAAAAAATAAAACAAAATTTATGTCATCGTACATTTCCGTTATCGGTCAGCTCTAGTGTGGATCAATAATTATGTTCTGTTGAAAAAAAAAAAAATTCCAATGGATGCACTATCACGTTGCAATTATTACATCGCGAAAACTATTCGCTAGCTTAACTACTGGTTTGGCAAACATAAGTAGTGTTTTGGACATTCTTTTCGCTGACTTGTTTAATGACGATTGTTCTTTGGTATCAGTAATATATATATATATATATACGTATCGATGACGTATCATCTACAAGTAGAATTAGTCCTATCCTATCTGTTCCTATATAAGCAGTTTATTCATCTGCCAATTAGAGTAACATTCGGACAGTGCTAAGAAAATGGTCGTACGTTACTCGTCCGTTATCTGTCTTCTCTTATCAGTGACTTTTGGCACTGGTAATTATCATAAAAACTAAATGACCGTGTACTAGTTAATATTTAAGTAATTTACAAATTTGTCATTAAAATTTGTTAATCTGTTCAGGTAACACAGCTTTGACTAAACGCACAGCTAGAAGCACTGTCGATATCAGTGATGTTCCTTATGTGGTGAGTAGTTGTTATGAATTTGTTGTATTAATTAAAATTCTGGATTAATTAATGCAGTATTATTTTTTAGTCGCAAATCAGAGATTCGAACGGGAATATAATATGTACCGGAGCAATCTTGAATTTTCTTTATATTTTGACAACAGCTAGTTGCGTTCAGGAGTAAGTTTAATTAATAAGTATAATTGTATATTGATGGTAATATGTGAATATAATATAAAGTATTTTAAGAATTGAGATATTTTATGAAATATAGTATATGTTTTATATCTGCTAATTAAATGTTAGATTACGAAGTTAAGATTTGATGAGAATATTTGGGTAGAGATTTTAATAATGACGATCAGTCAGGTGGTAATGAAATTTTGCATATATTTATTTATTTTCAGTGTCTCGCCAAGTGAAATAAAAATTCTAGTAGGATCATCAGGCTTGAATGACGGAACTGAATATGATGTGAAAGAAGTGATTCCACACGAATATTTTAATCGCTTAGAAGAGAATCAAGATGAGTCTAATGATATAGCGTTAGTCAAGGTATGTGATATAAAAGAATGATATAAAAATAATAATTAGAACAAAAGAATTAATTATATTTCTAATAGACGGACAAAGATGAATCATTAAAAAGAAAATTGTCAATAATTTTGACACGTTTGATTTCCTAAAAATAATACTTTCAGTTCGAATGGTTTCCAATGCTCGAATACTTTTTTTTTTTTTCATTTTAAATTTTCTTTTCGACAGCTGTCATCGTACATGAGATATAGTACGAAGGTGAGGCCAATCCCAATACCGGAAATCGAAGATGAGTACGATCTGATCGACTCGGATGACGTCACCTCCAGCGGATGGGTGAGAAAAATTATTTAAACAATTGTACTCGTAGGTATTTTTGTTATTACGTTTTTTAAGGTTTTTACGAATTCGTTATCCTCTTTCATTCAGAGCATACAAAATACTTTAAGCAGAGTCAAGAAACAGTTAATCGAACGAAGTCAATGCATACAGAGCTATGGACTTTTGAATATTGTAATTAGCAATGACGTTTTTTGTGCTGAAACAGTCGATTCGACTGACGATGAAACTGATGCTGTTCTTTCACCGGTAAGTCGATTCAACGAATGTTCACAGTACGTGTTAATAAAGTATACGAATTAATTAATATCGTGACACATTGATTGATGTGACTATCGATTATACGGACAGTCTTGTATTTAATTGTTAGATATTTTTATTGAGAATATATAAAATCTTGTGTTTGGATGTTTTAGATTGACAAAGGATGGCCATTGGTTCAAAATTCAATATTGATCGGTTTAAAGATAGTGAGTATTCAGCAGAAACCGGACGTCTACATTCGGATTTCAAAATTTATTTCTTGGATTGAAGAAAATAATACTGATTATTAAGGACCCCTTAAAAGGACTACTTATAAAGCTATGAACTTTGAGAAAAATTTGTCAAGGATATATTAAATTATTGAGTCCTTAACGTTTTCCCAAATGATTATATTTTCGAATCGTTGTTTTCCCGAAAATTCATATTTCTGCATTGGTCGAACTAAATACAATTCAAATGGCAATTCATATGGTATTGATAATGAAAATTATAGTGTAATAGAAAATAAAATGTCATAATTTATACCGTGGATTGCACAATTCATTTTTGATCATCCTCTTTTACCGAATCAAATAAAGTTATACAATACCGAATAGATTATGTTTCTATCGCTGATGCAATTCCGGTTGCCGTATATCAGGGGCAACCGGAATAGTATTGTGTCTTACTCAATTACACGCAAGCGAACAGAGACACGACGATACTCGTAGTACTGACAGTGAATTATTAGATACGTTCCGAAATTCACTGCCAATATGGGCCAGCGAGTATGCTCGTGTCTCATTTAAGTCGAATACAGATAAACAGGGACACAATGATGCTCGTAGTACTGACAATAAATTTCAAAAGGTATTTAGAGAATTTAACCATAGAAAAATATCTGAAAATCTATCTACAATGTAACCATGCTTTTACGTCGATCCATAATTTATATAAAATACAGTGTTACTCACGCAAAACTGATAAAGTATCAAGTGTCTCACGTCCGCCACTAAAAGCTTCTTCAATTCAATTGTATCGAGTATCTCGCTACGTTTCCTTTAATCCCACTCAAGTATTTCATCGGCACAAAGCAACGTAACCTCACAATCATCTACCGATCTTGCAGATTGTTTTGACGCCATAAAGAAGATCTTCGCGGTATAAGTGTTGTTTCTTTATAGAACTTCGTTGCGCAGAACGATTTTATGTGGCTCATAAAACGCAAGGGTTTTCAGAATAACGCGAATGCACCAGACGATGGTAATTCATTGTCGACATCGAGCGACATAAAAGTACTATACTATCTAGGGATATTTAATTCGTCATTGTAATTGAGACAAACAATTCTAACAGCACAGCCAGGTTTACACTTGGCCGGACGAGTCGATTTATGAGCAAATTAATCGAAATGGATGACGAGCCCTTCGTTTATCTTTTATACGAGGTTAATGGAATTACGTGTTATACCGATCTTAACATTGGAAGTCGTTGAACTTTTGTAACGTTGGTTTTGCGTCGTTTTTGTATCCTTTTTTTTTTCTTTTTGAACCGCTGAACCATCGGCTTTGTGTATATAAACGTACTTTCACGTTGCGATGACGATCATTTATTATTATATACGCGTTATGCTAGACTTACATGTTGACGGTCTGACTTGCCAATATTGCAGCTGATTAGGATCTTGTTTTATTTATTTGATTTTATCCTTCCGAAGACTTTTGTTGAGTTACTGTGTCATTGATTCTATGACAATTATATATTCGAAGAGACTGGAATGTATGCTCATGAATTATTGAATAGAATATGACAGACGTTAATAGTTTTGTTGATGATTATTATGAATTGTTTGAGTTTAAAAAAATAGATTCTTCATTGAAACTGGTGAAATCAGACTATACAGTCTGTCAGTGTTAAAGCGATGGCAACATTTTATTGCTCAAGATTCGAAAGCAATCTAAGCAAATGATGGAATAACGTAGGAATTTGGGCAAAACTTACGGCAATATGTTTTTCAAAGTTGTAGAGTTTTTATTGTTTTTGCGAGTCTATATTGAATTTCTTTAAATCTTTGATAGCTAGGAATACTTTTTATAAAATTAGTACTCACGAGTGCGAACGAATATTATCAAAAAATATAAGGCTATCAAAATTTATAAATTTTTATTATAAAATTTCATTACTCCATAAGCCTGTAAATTGTTCATAAATAATGTTTTCTTTTATTATTTATATCACTGATGAGAGATTTCTATTATATTTTATAGAAGACCTGCGTAATAATATTTTATAACATGTAAATATTACACGTTAACCAATAGAAATTATCTTTTTTTTAATCATTAATATATCAAAGTATTATAATTTTTATGTAACTATGTGGTCCCTTTGGCGCAGAGGATAGCGCGTTGGACTTCTAATCCAAAGGTCGCGGGTTCGATCCCCGCAAGGGATGATTTTGTTTTGCTCAAAAAGCAATCATTAACTTTTCCAAAAGTCATCGATGATCCTGGGAATAGAAAATTTACGAATTTCACGGCAGGTCTGTGAAAATCATATTTACATAGCTATATTCCATTTTTATTTACAATTTAAATCATACAAATATATAATTTTCTATAAAACTTTTAAAAACAACTAAAGTGTATATGAGATACACTGAAAAAATGGCACTATGGTATGTTAAAAAAATATGTTTTTCAAAATTAACACCTGCGTATGTATTCGTTCAGACTCCATTTTTAGAGGTGAAATAATTTTTTAACCTATATTTTAATTAATCCTTCCATATAAATCATATGCGTGTACTCGAGCAGTCATGTGCGCAACAAAAGTAAAAATAACACGTCTAATTTTCCTCTAAGAACATTACTGTCGTTCTGGGTAAAAGATTTAAAAAATACCGATTAAATAGTATTCGTGGAAAAGCCATTATGATACTAACACTGTCTTAAACAGAACTACCACCCGATTGGGCGTCTGCAAAAAAAAAAATAATTCCAGGCCCTGGACATGCATATAATATTTGTAATTTGATACGTACAATCTTTTACGAACGAAATAGAATCTCAAGTAAAGCACTGGGGGCGCCGGTATTTCAACAGTACGTAAGAAACTTAGTCGGCATTTGCTCGATAGCTGCCGAGCGGTACGGACGTACTTTCGGTTGGGGATTGATCCTAATAAAGCATAGAATCATCTCCTTTAGTTATTTATTTTTTCTTAATATTAATGACAAGGCGCGAGGAAAAGCATTCTGTCATGTTTAACCAATACTTTTCTTCTTTAAAACATTATATGCGTCTTTTTTTTTAAAATCAATATTCCTGAACTGTTGTTACAGGCGACCACCACTATAGGCGATAACCACTTTAGAACCTATCGCCGTACTCGTCGCCTATTTTGCATAATCATCATTTCTATCTGAAAAACTTCCACGAATCACTTACATCCATTAAATTATCGTACCGACTCGTGTGTGTCACATGATTATTTAAACCCTCGAGATAGTGCGAGGTATTACGTTCCGCCATTTACGCCTGGAACCACGCAACGACAGATGTTCACCGTCTCAATCGAAGCATAACAATGCAATTAATCTTGAAGAACGAAATTAAAATAGTTGAAAGTCACATGTACGCATTAAAACCCGCGGAATACTTGGTAAAAAAAAAAATGTTGTTTTTTTTATCAGCTTGAAATTAATTAAATACAAAGTAAATAGCAATTTTAAAACCATATTATATTTTTCGTAAAAGCAACGGCTCGTACATTTATTCGCAGCCTTGTGCTATGTTCATTAAGTTAAAATGGAAGACAAGAAAAATATTAGTGTCAAAAATAAAAGTGACAGGTATATAAGGGCGACCAACCTATATACTTATATAGTGGTAGTCACTGGGCCTATCAGAGAGAACGGTTTAAAGAGGCCGCGGCAAAGGTATAACGTTCGTAGGCCGTGACGCGGAAAGCCGGTTAGTCGGTCTCAATCCGCCGTGGTGTAAACGTTACTGGAGCGCAGAACAGTTCTGCGCACACGAGTCTCATTTACTTCCTGTCTTGCACTCTTATAACCGGAAGTTAAAATACTTTTTGTAAAACTTAAAATTTGTGCAAATGTTTCAATCGTGTGTTTCCATGTATATTTACGTCGAGTTGCATTAACGTTTTTTATGTATGTACAAATTTGAATCTTGGACAGTAAACACGCCTGCGCATCGGACGATACGCAAACGGGATTACACGCAAGGTAGGTTATGTAAAAGTTCGATTTTTGTTTATATACAATTGTTTTATTGTTTAACTACAAAGCCAAGTGAATTTTTAACAAGAGTATAGACACGTTCTTGTGTACTGAAACTTTTGAAAATCTATTATGAAATTACAAGTGTTTTTCCATTGTTATATGAGGGATGCCTTAAGCAATGGACGCGTAGTTCAAGTTGAACGTTTCGCCAAGGGGCAAGTTTTTCAAAGTCACGATTCACCATAATTAGAGGTTTTCGTGTACCGTTGTCCGTGTGAACTACTGCCTACCTAAGTTCTACGCAGGTATACACGTAATTGTCTAAGGGTACAGGAGACTCTGAATTCTAGCTTTGGAGTCTATGAAGTCTTTACGCGTTACTTTGGCCATTTGTTGTCAATGCGTATTACGCGTGCGTCGTTGAATCCTTGAAACGCATATTAAATCGCGTATGAGTGGTTGCCTACTGAAAGCATTTAGCGGAAAATGATGTTCATGATTCTATCTAGACATCTTGAAACATATCTAAACATCTATGAAGGAAGATATCGTTTTATAAAATAAGAATGAAAGAAGAGAAACGTCGGACCAAGTATATTAATCGTATAGCAAGTAAAAAAAAAGCTGCTTCGTGATATTATACGTAAGGCTTTTTTTTTTCTGTCTACGTTCATCACGAATATCCCGCAGTAGTGAAATTTTCTGTTGCAGGCATCCATTGCCGCTCATGCATCTTGACACGTCTACTCTGTATGCGAATCCACTGCTTTATACGTATCATAGTGTTAAGACATGAAAGGATCGACTGTATGCAATGAAAAGTGCTGAATGATTTATTTTTTTATGAAGTTTAGTGGAGACTGAGAACGATCCTGTCTGTATATTTATACGTGGATAAGAATGCGAGGAATCTGAAAGGAGTGATATATTGTGAAATAAATATCTGGATAATCGACAATGAAAACTTAAAAGACTTTACCGAACGGAAAGATCATAGTGGGATGATGTTTCAGATAGAAATGTCGGATTATCCGGGGCAGCAAGTGGAAGATTCTGGGAAGGGTGAGATCGTATCAAAAGGAAATGGGGTGCGGCTGGATGAATCGATGCGGAGATATCGGTATCGAGGGTCGTACGAGCTGAGAGACCTCGAGGCGGCTATAAGGAACGCCTACGCTTCTAAGGTGTTGCAATCCCAAATCGCGGAGAGGCGTGCAAATTTAATGGCAGAAAAGGTACGTGAGAAACGTGCTGCCGATTTGGTACGAGATCAAGAGATCGATGCTCTGGATATGGAGCGTAAAAGATTAATCGAGGAGTCTAAGAGACGCGACGAATACAGAGAAGAATTGAATCATCAAATAGAGGCTAGGATTAGGGAGACTCTTGTTAGGGAAGAAGAGGATCGTCTGGAGCGACGATTACTGATGGAAGTTGATCGACTCAGAGAGGAATTGGAAGAGCGTAGAAAGATGGAGGCGAAGATAGAGCTTGCCGAGAAGTTGAAAGCCGAAAGACGTGTTTTTACTGAAATTCGTGAAATTCATGAACATAAAGAGCGGGAGAAGTTGGCCAATGAAATGGAACGACAGCGAAAGTATCTCGATGAAGTGGAAAGGAGAACTCGCGAACTGTGCGCACTTCGACGTGAGAGAATTGAAAGACGGAATTACGTGATTGAAGCCATGGCGCGAAATATGATTGATCTTGAATCTGAGAAACGCGAAAGGGAAGACATTATCAATGAACTCGTCGCTGCTGAGATGAGATGCGAAGCTTTAATCCAGGAACGGGATCGGGAACTTCGTGAACGAATGATAAAGGACGAATTGGCGGAATGCTTGAAAAATCAAATGAGACAGACTGAAGAGAATCGACGTCGCGTACAGGACGAGGATGATCTCTTTGCAGAGGCCGTTATGCTAAGGGTGATGCAGGACGAAAGAGTTGAGAGAATGACGGCGGAAGCTAGGAAACGGGCGTGTTTCCGTTATCGACAGGAATTGGAGGCTCTGATGAAGGAGCGTAGAATAAGGCGACAGAAGGAACTGGACCGAATTCGTGAATCCCACAAAACGGAACGGGACCGTGAAATAAAGAGACGAAATTTGGTCAGGATGGAACGCGAACGCTTATTAATGGAACATGCAGAAAATATAGCGGGTTTTTTAAACAAAGATTTCTTAACATTGGATGAGAGACAGAGAATTGGAAAAATATTACAAAATAGCTCGACGAAAAATTGAATCTGTCGAAACCTATTAGATTTATTCGTCCAACAGATGAATCGATCTGTCATATAAATTTATCTATTTTGCATACGACAGAATATCAAGAGCATGGATAATAGTAAACTAAAGAATTTCATATAACAGAAAAACATTAATTAGCATCGCTACAAATTGGATTACCAGGTAACACGAAGTTATGCAAAAATTGAAGCTACAACTGTACAAAGGATTCAGTAGAATTGAAATTAGCACGTCAGAAGCATCGCTTACGATACCTATCAGTATTTGGAAATAATTAGAAGCACAGTGTTCAAGAACATTCAAATTAAAACTGAAATTTTTAAAAGCGTCGTTACCCATAACACACCTGTCGACAGGTGGTTGGACGTTTCCTTAGACTAGGTAGTCACGGTGCACATAACACTACCGGAAAGGATAATCCAATTTATCCATTAAAAGAAAAAAAAAAAACCATGACCCCACAATTCCCACGTGAAATTCACCAAGCTGCATATAAAAAACATAAAACAAAAATCGATAACGTTTTCAACAAAATCCAGTCCAAATGCCTGATCGTTCACATCGAAAGTCGGATATAAATTATTGATTATAAAAGATTAAATAAAGCCATAATAAATGAGCACAAAAACGAATTGATTGCGAAAGTGCAACGATATCCATTAGAACCTCGCGTGACTGCTATCGCCATAGCCCAATATCCCCATAGACTACGTAATACGTATAAGCATCCAAGTTGGTCAAAGTGGAAAAAAGAGACACGCGGGTTTATCGTGCCCTAAGATGGCGCATTTGTAACTAAATGTGCTCATTAAAGAGATAGGTAGCCGGCGTGGCCGGTAATAGGCTTATCTTTCGGTGAGAGTAGCTATAATCAGTGCGAGTCGAGTGAAGTGTTTAACGTTAACCTTTTTATGCTGCATCCACATGCTCATCTGGGACAATATATGTATTTTTACTCGTAGCCATTCTTCTCGCGACGATAAGTCGTCCAATAGCTTTTCTTGGGTTCCTTTAGCTGCGACTGATTTTATAGATGGTTAATAATTTTTTGTATTTAATTTAAAAATATGCACTCTTGGGGATTTAATAACAATGAAATTTTGTACCGAGCTGTACCGATTGGTCTTTATATGATTTGTAATGGATTGATCTACCGACTGTAGCATTACGTATGATTTTCAATTGTTTATTTAGTATAGTTGTAATTGATCTTTTATGATCAAAGTAAATTATAGCCAATGCGCCTCGTGTAGTATGTTTGTAATTTATAGAGGACGTATAAGATCGGCTAACATAAATAATTGCTAGTGTACTGTATATGGAAGTGTAACGATCGTTAAAATTTATCGGTACGTCAGAACGTTATTAAGATATACTTATGATTGTTGTAATCAAGCTATTTTATGATAATAATTGTTTTTTAAGCGTTATTCGTCCAGTAAACAAACGATAGAGATATTGTAAATACGATTTTAGAGAGAAAATATTTGTAGAATTTTATGAAACTTTTCATTCCTTTGAATTTTGCTTCATCGATTCATTCCTTTCAAGATATTGCCTGTCATTTTCATTGATCGATACAATCATTCACCGAATATATTAGCATAATTTATTTAGATCCTATTATCAACCATTTTTATCGAATTGACCAATCTTAGCTTTGTGTCATTGCGACGACAATTTTCAAGCAATCTACAGATATTCCGATATCTATTTATAGGTATTTGTTAAGTCAGATTTCTGGAAAAGATCCAAATTTCCAAGTAATTCAAGCTCTTACGATGTACAAATAACATTTATAATGCATGTATGGCACAATGTCTCTGAATTTTATCAGCATAAACTATACCGGCACTTAAAGTGTCTCACGCTCTCAAGACGCGTGTCCAATTATTGTAAGCATGACGCACACGATTTGTTACGCATTTAACGACGAAGAAGCTTGTCATTCGATACACGCAGCGCCCTTCACGTTTCATTTAATATTGCGTGAACTTGTTCTGCTTATATTTATTATGAAATCGTGTGACATTGTGGATATAAATTTTTATGAAAATTACGCAACACATGACTGCAGCATTTTCTCAGCTTGAGATAGATAATACATGGTACTCTTACGTAATTAATGGCCCAATTACATGAGCCTTAAGCTCAGCCAAACTGTCTGTGGATTTGTAGGACGCATCCGTACCCAGATTCCACTTTTTGATCCCAAAAATCCTACGGTCTTATCTATTTCTAAAGGGATTCGTGGATTTTACACAGAGAGACGGATGAAAGTTGTCGATCGCTTTGATCAGGCCTACTTTTACTTGCATCTCAGTAAAAAGCGTACGACTAGACCAAAAATGGTGTCTGTTTTATTCAAAATTGATTGCGTATTGGCAAAAGCTTTTTTTAAAAATTTTTTTATTTGATATAAGGGTAGTGTTTGTTTTTACTAAGACAATATCTGGACCCACCGCAAAATGGGAGAAACGTCAAGACAGGCTTTTCCTTCTTAGTTGCGTCACTGAATCTTTCAGGATCACATTTTTCTGGGTAATATTTCGGATCACGATAAATTGCGTAAATCGGTAAAGGACACTTTAATCCAATTGGCAACGCGATATCTGTGTACCAGGTATCGTATACTCCCTTCGTTACTTCTGACGAAATTACAGGAATCGCTAGACATTTGCGGAGAGGTTTCTGACAAATTTGGAATAACGAATTTCTTTTTTTTTGTATATTTAATTAACTCTTTATCATACTATATTTCATTTACCCACCATTAAAAACACGATCCACATGTACTTCACGCTTTTTATATTGTCGGACGTAATTTTTGTCAGAAAAATCGGCATTGAGCTCACACATGATTCTCCACTATAACGGGTGTTTCTAAATGCATTAAACGATGGTAGCAAACATACGTCTTTGTGCATGCAGATGGTTACTATAAATTATACACAGAGGGGGATGATAGTGGCTGGCGAAGGGGTGTAAGAACAACCCCAAAAAGGAAGGGTCGTTCGACCAGTTTTTCACACTGAGGACAGACATTTAAAAAACCGGTAGAGTAGCGCAGCATATCTATACCGTGACACCCAAGCATTAAATGCCAATGCATCACTCGTCATATAAACGTAGAGGAGTGAACCCTTAATTTATGGGCGCAGCTCGCTCGCCTCAATAGGATCCTGATGGATGAAATCATTTGTTACTCATTCAGTCCTGGTTCCCCCGGTGTGAATCTGCAACGTCGCCCTTATCCTTACAGTGCCATTATTGACTCTCTTTTGTAACCCGGTTTTTATCCAGGCCAAAAGACGACACGAAAAATCGTATCGAGTATCTTCCAAGAGTATAATCGTCCGGATCCACTTTCAATCGAACAAGGGACTAATCTCCCGTACAAAGGCCTAATTCCAATTTCCCGTTTGCTTGACTCCGTTTACAGTGACGTAACGTTTCAATCCATTCATACGAAATAACAATGATGTCTCATGATTTATGAACCTTCATTGTCATCAAATGACGGAATTATCCAAGGTATCCGTGAATCTTCTTCGTCGGATTGACTGACTGGTAATCGGTTTGAAATTTGCATACCGTTTATAATGGCTGCAGGTAAAAGTTTTATTTCTCAGAATACACCACTCCTTTAGGGTGGTGGTGGGTATCTATTATCGTATAGGGAAAGCAAGAAGGAAGCTCGTGTAACACTTGATTTCTCTTGTAGGGAGCAATTGTTTCGTGAGATGGTTTTATACGTAACGTATCATTGGTCAGAATTATACGGTACGTCATGGTGTGGCCTAGAATAATGTCTACCTGATGATTTCAACTGGTAGTGTTGCGTGCTTATAATTCATTGACTCTTCAGGCACCTGTTGTGCAACTACCTTCGCGTGGGATGATAGTGCTTTGTCGTGATATAGATTAGACGCTGTTCTTCGGTTGCCCTTGTGAAGTGTTATATACAGGTATAGACTCTTGGGGGATTCTTAGATACTTTTTGTGTATACTAAAAGTAACGCGAACGTAACTCAGGTTTCTTGTGTCTTATTTTTAACAGACGGACCATTATCGTCAGCTGACTTAGACGAGGTTTTGCGGTCGGCGTGTCGGGAGATTAATAAAAGTCGAGGAGACTAATAAAATTGGGCGAAAGGGGTTAAAGTGGGGGAGGACGAATATTCAGGTATAAATCGTCATAAGGTGTCACGTATTTTTGAGCGAGTAAAAACGGATTCGGAAGAATTTATCGACGACAGGTAAATCGCTTGACAATTTTCAGGAAGGATATCATCTTTCTGGTTACTTTATTTTATTTTTTTGTTTGCCTTTCTTTTCGATGTGAAATTTACCGAAGTTCGATATATCCGGATCTTTTGTCGATTTCTGTATCAGGCATTTATTACGTTAAATTCTGACAAACATACTGATCGGATCAATGGTTTGTTCGGGTGCAGTGGACGCGAAGTTTGATCAATAAAATTCGCCTTGAGACTCCGTTATTGTTTTCCTTGTGATAAAAATCGAAGAAAGACGAAAATAAATTGCGTGAAATTTAGATATAAATACGTATTCATAATTATTTTTTAGAATCTAAATCATCCACTTCTCTAAGAGGTATTTTGTAAATTTCTTAAAAAAAAAAACAAATAATGACGCAAGTGAAATTACATGCATTCATTAGGAATATCGACGGGCAGTCAGAACTTGCTGGTTAATCGATCACTGTCTCGTAAATATCACTTTAATTCAATTGAAAAGTCACAACTGCAGGTAGACAAATAAAATGTACAATTAACTTTCTTTGTGACGTGCACAAAAAGAATTAATATAATTTTTAACATTTGATTGTTTGTCGAGCGGAAATGGGTTCTTGTCTGAACTATAAAAATTCAGGTAATTCAATCCCATATTTCGCTTTAATACATTCTGCTCAGTATTATCAGTTATCATTCTGTCATATCGTCACGTACGTCAGTCATGATTATATTTTCTCTGGGCAAGTCCAGGAGTCGCACACCTGACTGACAGCTGTGCACGTCACGGATCCGTCACGGTCGCCGATTACGAACTCTGCCTACTATCTACCCCATTCTGTCACCATATACATAGTTATAGTGTCGTGCTGTTACTAGACGACAAAGTACACGACCCGTGTCTATACAAGTCACGCTTGCCAGCTTCCATACAAGATCATTTACAATATACACTGTGTACAATCCAAAAAGACGATATTCCAGTTTCTGCGTCATTCCTTGAATCACACGGGAAGATAATTTCAGTGATTTCCTTATATCCAAAAAAAAAAGAAAGAATGACATCTTATAGGTACATTAATTTTTTCGAAAGATAATTCATCACGGTTGATGACGTCGTATGGTAAGAGTTCATTAAACTCATTAATTAAAAAGTCGAATATCCTACCGTGTATAAAGTAGGCGCCCCTTTTACCTTTGTCTTGATTCCGATACACGACTTTGAAACAAGCAACGAAACAAATTATATTCACAGAGTCGAGGACTAAATGAAAAATGTGTAATATCGAAGAAAATTGCGCAAAAAAAGAATAGTATAAAATTGAAACCTCAATTTTGAGTAAAAATGTAAAAATTCAAAGATCAAGAAGATGGTACATGTAAGTAATCATACGTATGTCGATACAATTAAATAATTGTTTTTTAAAAATATTCTTCACTTTCTATCACGATACATATTAAATCCACGGTACAGCGTCTAGATCTATACACAATGAAACTCATAGAAAAACAATACAGCCACGCAGCTACGTAGGCCGGGGAATGAACTTTCTCGCGTGCATAATATATGTAAATTGTCGTAGCATTGTCCGCGTTGCTTAATACCTTACGAATCTTTAAGAGTCGCGATGCGATGCGTGGGCGTGACGTGCGCCGGTTTCAGGCGCCAGGACGAGCTGCCTCCGTCATAATGGGTAATCGTATTTCCCGTTTGCCGACTGTGAAATAGAGCACTGTAGAGGTGATACATGCATAGCCCAACACAATATATCTATATATAAATTGAGTGAATCCAAGAGCACAGTGTATAATATAAACGTATAACATGGAATACCATATAACGGTCGAAGTATTTTCATGTGAAAATATAGTTACCGGTTTTGTACCAAAGAAGTGCGTATCTTTGAAAGCGATATTTACTAGTAGAGTACGGGAGGGTGAAGGTCCATAAAAATATATTTACATATATTTATATATCGTATATGGGGGGAACTACTCGTGACGATATATCTGGTTATGTGAGTTGAATGCATGCGAATGTATAGTGTTTTTTGTATTATATATTGCGAGCATCCAACCGTACGGTGCTTATATTTATCTATACGTGAGTGAAGCATCTGTCCATGTAAACGTATTTATTCGCACGGCAAGGAAAGAATAACTAACCGCAGAAATGCATCTGGCCTGTACAATATGAGATAGCGAGACTGCTGCGCTGTATTCACGGTAGTATATCTGCACGGTGCATTAGCGTAGCGTCTATCCGCCCGTAGTTATCTAAATGGAGAGGAGAGGAGGATGCTCGTGAAAGATGCGAATAAGCGGCACGCGTTTGTAAAGTCAATTTCGCACTTGGATGTATTGTAGACGTTGCGGGTTCTTCGGAAAAAAAAAACAAGAAAAAAAGATAAATGATTAATGAACGTTCCTCGCTAATGTACAGAGTTGATAATTACTGGTGTTAGTCGACCTTATCGATGTGCGTAATCGCGTATTTAGTCAATTACGATCTTTTTTGTGTGAAAGGTAATTTATTGATCTCTGCATTGTTTTAATGATTTTCAACAGATAAGTTGGTTCCGTGGTGTAGCGGTTATCACGTCTGCTTTACACGCAGAAGGTCGCCAGTTCGATCCCGGCCGGAACCACATTTTTTTTTTTTTCGTAGGCTATAATCTAAATACTTAATATTTTGATATAGAAAAATGTGTAAACGCATACGAAGCGTAAAGAATAATAAACTGAAGCGTCTTACTGGGGAATTTTTGTTATTTAACTTTCTTTTTTTTTTCGATATTGATATTCTTGTACGAAGAGTCACGCAGAAAATGTCTTATTCTCACACTGTACTGTAGATAATAGCAGTCGTAATGGCAGTTCTCTGCGGCTGTAAAGTTGCAGCCTAACGGCGAGAAACGGGACGCGCATAAAGATGTAGAAAAATTGCGACAAAGCAATTCGACGCGATTTAATAACGAAGACGAAACGTCGAGGACGATTACGATTACGGGAAAAAGAATGACAATGATTAAAAGTATTGATAATATTTTCGCGATCGCTGCGTATAGAAATAACGCTGCGATTTACTTTTATTCGAAATTCCTCAGTGCTATTTATTTAATACTGTGCGAATATTAAAATGCTTCTTTTTTTTTTCTTGCAGATGAACACACTGTAGACGATCAATCCGCTCTACGATGCAGCTGCAGCGATGACCGACACCCGCTGCTACGCAGATTCCCCCGTACTCATCGATCGTCAGACATTCAACCGGAATGGGAAGGCACTCAGGTGCGATGATCAAAATAGATTGGGCTTCGATCTATTCGCTGATATATGATCTTCCATATGATTTTACTGATCTATCATTAGACCATAAAGCATCTATGTATATTGCGCAATACACCAGATGAAAATGAAACACGATCATTTATCATTAATATGTTTTCCATTGGCATTATAGCCAATCGCATTTAACGGTACAGAATACATGTATATAATACAAAAAGTTATGATATTAAAATATACTCTTTTTTCTTTTTTTAATCGTATTAATCAAACAACAGGTGTCTGTTCCAGGAATTCTAAGAAAAACGTATTGTTCTACACAACGGATTGCGGCGACGAGAAAGAAGATCTTGGATTGAAATTGCAACAACGTTCGGTATCTCTGGTAAGTTTAAAAGATGACTCGAATAATATTCTTTCTCTTTTTTTTGTTGGCTTCCTTTTGTCGTAAAATGAAAATCTCCAGGAGTCAAAACGTCGAACCGTTATTCACTCCTGGCTGACTTAATGCTACGATTCAAGGAAACAATGCCCGGTTTGTGTACGTTGCATAGAATTTCCATAATCCTCCCATGACCTTTGCGCCGAGCTAACCCCTCGCGTGGAAACGCTGTCTCGTTTCGACAAATTTCAAAGACGCTCTATCGACGGAATATTCCGCGTCCGTAGTTTCAAGGCAGCCAGCCAAGAATAGATAAGGATCTTGCGAAACCTTTGTGCAGGTTGTAGGATTCAGTAATCAAAGGTTTAAGTGCCTTACGGCTTACGTAACTTCCTCTGACGACGCACCCTTCCTGCAGTGTTCTTTTTTTTGTACAGAATCCTCGCCACGAGTCGTTTGAATATTTTTTGTCTAGAAAAAATTTCTTTTAACAGACACGACTTCATGATTCTTCCCTAACGAAGGTTAAAACTGATAAAGAATTGCTTTAACAGTAAAATTTCAGTTTATATAGATTTAAGGTTAATTGTTAGTAAATATGAGAAATGTTGGCATTACGTGTTTATAGACGAACCACGTGTGCCTAGAATCATGTGAAATCTATGATGAAACGTAATCAGTGGTAATTAAAGTTAGGGGTATAATGTTAGTAGTACGCTGAACCATGCTGTTCGCTGAACCGGGAAAACAACTGTGCAAAGGCTTCACGTAATACTTTTAAGGTTAGGTATGAAAAAGTTGGGATTGAACTGGTTTTCAATCGATTGGATTAAAAGCGTGAACATCTGCCGCATTGCTT
>JARPRG010000096.1:203926-225234 GCA_031001745.1 Hartigia nigra | reverse complement strand
CTTAAGTGCTTATAAGCAATCCACCTTTCTTGTCATTAATATTCTTTGCAAACCAATCTCGAAGATCCTCTTAGTACTCGCCGATATTTTCGTAATCTGTAAACACTTGGATCCAGCACATTTAATCTGTATAACTTATACATCGGTTAAAACGTTGCTTAAAGCTTGTCTGGACTATCGAACTATATGGCGTTCTTGCGTGCGTTACTCCATGCGTGTGTTATTACATGCGTGCGTGCTCTTGTTCTTAAAGCCTATGATTCACAATGGGAAACAAGAATGTTTCGTTCGTCGTTCCCAGGGTCACTAGAAAGCACAGAGATGCGCGAGAGAGTAATGAATAAGAAAGAGAGATTATTATCTCCATTGATGTTTATATAAGGCGGCCAATCAAGGCTACTTTGACGGTCCTTCGTCCCTTTCGCGAAAGTATGAGATAACTACTGACTGTAGCTCGTGAAGTTTTTTAAGTGAAATCTGCATACATGTACAATGCAAAACCATCTGTTCCTAGAATAGATATAACGATTGTTTTGACGCTCGCGGGATATTATTTCACTGTATAGAGATTCTGTATCAACGTATGGACCTACGTTTTATATACCGTACGAGACGGTAACTGTATATTGTACGTGAAATTAATATTAAAAAAACATAAACAAGAGTTAGTGTCTCAAGACAATGTTTTAAATGGCTGCCATTATTGGACACGACTTTATTTTGAATTTTTATTAACTATCGAACTTTCGTCTTGGATATGAATAAACGTTATAGTATATATGTGTATATCGAATAATATTCATTGAGCCATTCTCGGCGAATAGCCTACGGAATTCCGTGTGCATATTAAAGGAAGAATGATGACGCAATTGGTAGGACTTTCAGGTTAAATGTATAAGCCAGAGTCGCGACACGCATTAAATGTTTATAGATAGAAGATTCAAGCTTTCTCGTATACGCGTAATAATGAGATTGCGTGGCTATTACCTGAATGGCCGAACCGTATGCCTTATCCCATTGGCGACGGGCGTGCAGTAAATCTTTTACGTGATAATCTTACAGCCGGATGTCGCATGCTGCATTACGGCAGGAGTTAACCGAGCACAACAATCCGAAGAAGGGAAATGTCATTGAGCGTGTTAAATTACCAGAATTCTTTTTTAACGTTAATAAAAAATTCCATAACAATTACCTTCGATCATTGTAGTCTTGTGTATCGCTCATATTTATCATTCTTTATGTAATATATATATATATATGAATACAGTAAATATATTATAAACGATATTAATGAACGTTATGTATTCTTCATTGCAACTTCTAATTTACAAATGAGCGATACTTATAGCGTACATCGTCACGTTGCAGATTATAGTTGCAAAAGTGGTTCTATAAATAAATATACTAGTCAGCACTAATCGAGTAGATATATCTGTAAGTCTGCTAATGCTGTATATGTATACTAAGGTAGGATTAAATAATTGGCTAATAAATTGATCTCATCGTGGTTGATAGATCAATCTGTAACGAGACAACTGTGTAATCTGATAATATATTTTCTATATTTATTATATCGTCGTAAAATATCAGCTGGAATATATATACTATATCGATGTAATTTCTGATATATTCTACTCCTCTTGATATCTATTTTGATTTTCTCAACTATCTCCTTTGCTATCAATCGTAATAGCAGACTTCGTACGTCGCTCTCAGGTCGTGTCTTGTGCCGGATATGTTAACCCTGTAAGGATGGGTGTACGAGGTCAAAGGCGTCATGGGCTATGAGTATCCATTAACGGCGAGTGGTTGTACACCCACGGCCACAAATCATGGATTTAAAGGAATATTAAATTAACACTAGACGTTGGCTTCGATGGGACACGGCTTTACATCGGATTTAACCTAACCTAACGGAACGGAAGGCCGTGTTATTTCACGTAAATTTCGTTTGGCATTAGATACCAGAATTTTATGGATGAGGATTACTGAAAGTCATTCTTAAAGGTAATAGGCTTGAATTCCGGCTGTGGAATAATTTGTAACAGAAAAAAAAAATATATTAGACACCTTTTATATAGTTTCATTCGTATACCATTCAAAACGTTGAATAAAATTTGTGCCAAGGGTTTTTTTTATTGAGTTTCATGTTTAACGTGCTTCTTGTTCGGTTCTTATTGCTGCGATGTTCCCTTGATCGACTGGAAAACTTGAAAGGAGATATATTATGTCTCTCTAGCTTATCGTCAGTTATGATAGAATCACGAGGAAGATGCATAAGATCTTTTAATGCTTTTTATTTTCTATTGCAAGTACAAGCCGCATCACTCGTGCGAGATAAATCTCTGAGATCAAACGTATTTACAGGTATTCTGACGCACAACGGACAGCCATACCCAGCATGGGCTTAACGCGTTTAATTAGAATTGGATCGAAATATATATATATTTGATCCAACTTTAAGCCCAGTGTAAAATAAAGTAACAGATTCAGCGTGAAAATAATGTAGGGGAATCCGATGCAAAATGGGGACCTAAAAAAATACGTACAAAATTATTCTTTCAAATATCTATTTATTATCTTGTTTTTATTCACGATTTATTTATTTAATAAAAGAAACGGAAATTAAATGTCGCAATAATGAAAAATGTGAAATTTCGTTTACTCCAGCACATGTTTCGTATACCCAACCTTCACACGAGCTAGATTGAATTCATGATTCTGTCAATGTGGAATATAATTAATAGAATTTTCTTACGTTGGCCATTTTAATCCCGATCTCACCTAAATATATTTATAGACTTCTAAAAAGTATCGAAAATCGTACGATTCCTCGTTTACTTTCGTATATCGCGAGAACTTCAGGTACTTTAAGATGGCACACGTCGCGCATAACTTTATTCGGCTTGCACGACAAGAATCAGAAGTCAGCGAACGAAGACAAACGGTTGGCCAATTACCATATTCAAATATGGCACAAGATGCTATAGTGTAGACTCCGAAGCCCCCGGATCTTATTTACCCTTCAGCGACCTCCATCTAATTTGATGACATTCTCTGAATGTTCTTGCAGATGGCAAGCATCGAGGTATCCCTGTCGACTACACCGAGACGGAAGAAAGGCGGTAGTGTTTCCGGTGGCGTGACGTCACCAGCAGGACATCGCAATCGCGATCATTGCAAGGAACTCGATGCACTTCGCGTTGCACTTCGTGACAAGGAAAATATCATACAGAAGTACGAAACTTTTATTTGTATTTTTTATCGTATAAGCTTGTACGTAATAAGTAGTGTAAGCGAGTGCGTTCGTGAATTTAATTTTCGTAGCAAATAGACAACTTCAGTCGAAGCGTCTGTTCTACGTAATGTATGTAAAATGTGTTAGGAATGTAATCATAAAGAAAAGAAGAACAATCGGTGTGTGAAAAATATAATAAGAGAAAGTACAAAATGTGTGTTTTGATCGATTTTATTGATGAACGGGAATGTGGTTATGTTATGGGAAACTGTTTTCGCAGCTTGAAAGGGCAGCTGTGCAACACTCTGAGCAACCGGTTGGCATTGCGCAATGGGGCGCCGCCCTTGACGGAAGCTGACAGGAAAGCGACTGAGGAACGTCTTCAGAGATTGCGTCGCGACGCCGATAATAAAAGATTGGCTATTAAGAATCTGAAATTAGCACTTGAACGTCTGGATATCACGGAGTGAGTAAATTTGTTAGGCTGATTGAAGAATTTTTTTAAGTAATATTAAAATATTTGATACGTTGATCTTGAATAATAAAAATGACATTACTTTTAGATGATTTAATAAATAATATATACTGATAATCATACTCGATGATGCAATTTAATGTCACAATCCCATATGGTCTAGTGGCTAGGATACCTGGCTTTCACCCAGGAGGCTCGGGTTCGATTCCCGGTATGGGAAATTTTTTTTTTTTCTCTAGAATATCTGCAAAATACATAGAATATTATTCTTACGCATTACTCATCATTTTTATATAGTTATGTAACTTCGAGCAATTACCCAATTATCAAGTTACGGTTCCACCTGTTTAAAATTCATAAAAAAAAAAATACACAGACGTGGTATTATTATTCTATAGAATTTTTATCTTTTATAGCAACATTGATATTCGGATTCAACAAGCAGAATTAGAATATCGACTGGGACGCGAGGAATTAGAGCTTTTAACGTTACGTGAAGAAAGTCGAGGGCTACAAGCAGCCTTGGAGTTGGCCGAGACTCAAGAAAAACAAAAGAACGACACTGTTTTCAGGTAACCATCGATAATACAATGATTCTAACAGTACGGTAATTATACAGGTTTACACAGTAAGCTATCATTTGCAAAAAAAGTTAATTAAGCGATTCGCATAAATTATTCATGCAATTAGTAGAAAGCGCACAATCTCTCAATTCTCTTAAGCAGAATCACGATTCCCTTTAAAAAAAAAACAAAAAAAAACATAAGACACAGTTGCTTACAAGGTTTTTAAGAAATTCTTACTACACGATGACCATTTTATTTAGCAATAGTGCGATTTAACGAGAGATTCGCAACGTTGATTTTGCGCTATTCCACATGGCGCAAGGGTCACTTTAGCTTCTGATCCATGAAGCGACGGAGTCGCCTCGCTGACTCGTGAATGATAACAATGAATTGTATGAGTATTTGTTTCCGGCTTTTCAGCTGTATTTCCGGTTCTACCCAAGTGACCGTTCATGCTGTGGAAATTAGCGCGGATCCAAAAAGTCCCCGCTTTGGAGCAGGACCACGCGAGGATGCAGCTGGCCTCTACGTGGACTGGGCAGTCGAGGATTCCGGTCTTTGCAAAGGAGACAGGTTCGTCATTGTCAGGATGATCATCCATACGATATTCCTACGAGATATTCTGACTTCGTCGAATAAACAGAAGACGATTCATGACTAAGGGAGAGCAATGTTATCGATTTTCAAGTCGCTGCAGCGCACGTGCTCTTTCGAATGCATTATTCTGTTATTTTTTTCTTTAAATCTTATATTCGATAAACCCTTTCGCCGATAATGTAGCGAATACTAATAGGACCGTATGGTGGAATAATATTGTCTTTGTTTATACGAATAATATTGTAAGGAGTTCTTGGTAGATTATAAATTCTATTATTTATTGTACGACAATGATTAATCAGATTTATTTACTATACACAATATACTCTTAGCTAGAGATGATTTTTAGTGGCTTTGAACGCGTCCAGTGTACACTAGGGGGAAATAATAGCTGTAGCAGCGTGAAAAGCATAGTGGATACTACAGCAGGTAGCTGTCGACAAGAACAATGCTGTAATCTTGGCATTCGGTTCCCAAGGATCGTTGTAGCATGAAGCAGCACCGGAAGTTCGCCATGTGCCCTCGCTAATTACACCGAGCAACTTCACATGACCCCGTATCGTAGCAAGCGAGCTAAACTGCTTGGGCAACTTCCATTTATTATACGAAGTTAGGTTCGAGCGTGGAGTCGAGCACGATTTAGTTACTACTTGAATCATGTTCGATTTGAAATCAGTTATTTCATTAATTGCATTTGGACTAATGATGCCAATTAAAAATTACACTACTTGTACTTGATATTAAATTCCAATGGGCATTTGGAAAACATCTTGTCTGATTTCCATTAAAAGATTATGAATAAAAAAATACTTATGTGCAAATTTATATGATAGACAAAGAAATGATAATGGACCATTTCGTTAGATGGATCTAACGAGGTGGACTTTACTCTTGGACGACAAGTATCCTCGTATGCATTGAACTAAGTACATTGACTGATTTTCCAGGATCCTCGAGGTCAACGGAAAGCTTGTAGTGGGGGCAGGCAGAAGTGACCTGGCGAGACTGCTGGCCGTTGCCCCGGATGCGGCGCAAATTGTCGTTCTTCGGAAGGGTGAATCCCTCGCAGCGTTGCGCACCCTTCGATCAGATAACCTCAGGCTGACTCACAGAATCGGGTATCTCGAAGAACAGGTTCGCGATCTTTTGGCACCGACGAGACCTTCGATACCTGCGGATCCACCACCACTGCGTCAGGAACACGTGCAGGTATTAACATCCAACCAGGAAGCTTCCTGTAATTTCATTCGATTAACGCGCTGTCGATTTCACGGTGGATTGGATAATATTGAGATTAAGAAATTATACTGATAAATCTGCAGAATTTATTTCTTACTTTATTCCTATTTTTTCTTGTCATTTAAAGTGTCCTTGAACGAAGAAATATCTTAGTACTTCCCGAATGAATTAATAGATTGAGAATTTTGTGCTTTGACGTAACGTGATTGTCACATGGGTTTTTAGGTATTTCAAAAGGGTCCCCAGGTGACTGCGCTGGTTGCTAATCTTCCTGGTCTTCACGTGAAGAGCCCTACTGAATTGCGTCAAAGTCTACCGACAGTACGCGGTAGGCACAGCGATCATTCCAAACGATACAGTGAGTTGCGGAATCCAAAGGATTTAGATTTTTCTACGGACGGAATCTCGAATGGTCATCATAAGTCACGAAGACAAAAGCACCAGGGTTTCAATTTGACGAGATCCACAGCAAGTTTAGATTGTAAACAGTCTCCGTCGCAGACGCAAACGCAACGGAGACCACCCCGCGTTGAATCAGCTATGGAGCATCTTCAAAAAAATCGTCGAAATGCACCATCCCTTCAATCTTTAGAATTTGACTCAGAACCCACCTACTACAGATTACAGGTATGTAGAGTACGTATCGTTATCAATAATTAAACGTGTAAGATCATTTATAGAAAGGCTAAATTATAAAAGTCGTCTTTGATATCGTTGCAGGATTCTCAATCGAGAGCTTCCGAACATTCCGAAGCTTCCGTCATTTATAATTCACAGGATCCTAAAACCCGTCCAGCACCCCCTAAAAAGCCATTGCGATTGTCCTTGCATCGGGCGGCCAGCTTACAATCCGTCGAAAGTGCTCCGCCAACGGCGTCTCACGAGCTTCCACGAAAACCAACTAAGAGAAATTATAGGGGTGATCCACCCCTTGAGAAAAATTCTCGAGCTGACGGAAGCTCTGAAAGTAGCCGTCAGACTGATTCAGGATGTACAAATCCACCACAGCCACCACCCAGAACACCGTCCAGGGCGGAATCATGTCAAAGTGCCTTAAGGTGGCCTTCGCCTAAGCCGAGACCTCATCTTGCTCCTGTACCCATGGAGAAATGGTGCTAAATATTAGATAAAGTATTAAAAGACAATTTTATTTCAAAAATTCCTTCCCAACATTTTTTAGATGCAATTTATGAGTTTCCTTCAAGAGGATTATCCGATACTTCGATTAATTTAGTAAAATCATTAATCGGTTATTGGTGATTGGTAAAACGTGGAACGTCCGGACGCGTCTGTAGCTTGAATTCGATTGTAAACTGTTAAGTTGAAAAAGTCATTATACCTAATTATTAAACTTAAAATAATTTGAATTATTATATGCTAATTGAAATGTAGCCTAATGCATTGTTTCAATAACAATGAAATATTAATGAGTTATATTAATCATTTGAGTAAACAAGAAAGGTTCGTTTTTCTTATTTTAAAATCTAATAGTTGCTTCGACAACGAACGATTATTTTCATGCAATAATTTCGTAGAACTTTTAACAGCGAGCCGACGTGCAAATTCTTTATTATAAAGATGCGACTAAGTGTTAATTATTATACTATTTGTAAGAAGAGCCAAGCCAAGACAAGTACATTGACAATAAGTAATAAAAGCAGTTTAGCCCTAGATGATTTTTGTTGAAAAAAACATCAGGTGCTTTAGCTGCTGTTTATTAATAAACATATTAATTATGGTGATATACTCCAAACACGTAAGCTTTATAATAGTTATGCATTATTACTGAGGCATTATTGCATAATTTTTTTTTTCTCGCATATACAAAAAATGTACAAAGTGCAATATAATTTAGGCGTCAGTAACAATAATATTTTAGACGACAGATCTAAGATGACACGTTGAAAATAACGCATAGCAAAATGCTTTAGCGCATAAGGCCTTCGCTCTTGCCCTTTAGAAATATTTACAAAATACCTTTTAACGCGTAGTTTAACGTAATGTTAATGACGCAACTCGTACAAAGTACGTTAAACGTACATGCATATAGACTACACTCGTTAATTTATCGTTATTATATAAATAAGGTACGCGAGAGGTACCTATTGTGCGAGTATTATTAAACTGATGAATGAATGTAGTCATTTAATTACATTAGCGTAACTTTAATTTTGTATTTTTTTAAATGCCAGATAATAGGAACGTACGTCGCATTACTCTTATGCTATTACGTATCGTGCATACTCAAAAGGATATTGCTTTATCTTTATCTAATTTAATGATATCAAATCAAATACATTCTATGTATGCATGCACTGAGAATATTTGCCAGCAATTATTTCTTTGGTGTAACCAAGTACAGTATAACTGGGGAATGTCGAAGAAGTTGAATAAATTGAAAAATATAGAGATAGTTTTATTGAATTAAAAGCCTATTATCAATGTTATATACGAAGGTATCTTATTTTCCAAGAGCTTTTTGGCACAGCCGAGCCAATAGACTGTGCATTTGTAGTAAACTATTGGTTCCATCGACAATGCCTAAATGAGTGATTCCAATTTCCTATTAAACAAAATTATAATTTAATAATAATCCACTCTATTGGGCTCTTTCTACAATGAAACGTTTTTCGGCAGTCGTTAGTTTATTATACGACCTTTCTAAAAGACAATTAAAACAGAACAAAAAAAAATCTGAGGCAATAATTCTGACCGGTTCTCATAGGAAATAACTTACGAGAAGACTGCCAATAAACATTCCATTGTAAAATAATTAAACTTTAATCAGTTTTAATTAATTTAACCTGTATGAAATCCAATTTGAGTTTTTCATCGATCGATAAATTTTTACAAACACGGAATATGTTGCTGATAATATCTTCTGCCGAGTATCCCCTTTTCCACAAGAATTCCATTATCTATTATTCAAAATTTCATTGATTATCATATTCAATATTATATCACAAAAACATGGAGCGATAGATCATGACTTTATAGGTTTGGCTTACCTCGTAAGCTTTAAAAATATCCGTCTTCGCACACCATTCAAGCATTTCTTTGACTAAAAGTGGATGGGGTTCATCGCAAACTTTGAAAACATTTTCACCGTTTACATGACCAAATCCATTGTAAGTCGATTGCAAGTTATTCAAAGCTTGTCGCATGTCACCTTGTGCTGTAAATACAATAGCTTCTAGACCGTCATCGGTGTACGATATCTGAATAAAAATTCATTCGATTTATATAATGCTGTATGCTACTTGCTTTTATTTTTGGATGACGTATAAAACTTACGTCTTCCATTTGACAGACTTGAATAACTTTGGCTAAGACTTGGGCATCGGTGAGCTTTCCGTAACGAAGCATAGCACAGCGAGACTGTATAGGCTCAATAATCTTTTCACTGTTATTGCAAGCTAATGCAAATCTTGTTGTATTACTGTAAATTTCCATGGTACGTCGTAAAGCTTGTTGCGCACCATCCGTCATACTGTCTGCTTCGTCGAGGATAATTATTTTATGCTTTCCTTTCGGCAGATTCACCTGATTATAAGTAACATTAAGTATCTCTTGCGTACGATTGCATCGATGATAAAATTTGAGATTATTTACAGACCTTTTGTTGGGCAAACATTTTTATTTTGTTTCTAACCACGTCGATGCCTCTATCGTTAGAAGCGTTTAATTCAAGTACGGCATCCTTAAATGCAGCTCCCAGAAGAATACGAGCCAAACAAAGAATAGTTGTAGTCTTTCCAACTCCAGGAGGTCCAGCAATGATTATATTCGGAGCATTGCCATGCTGCGCAAAGACAGCTAAACGTGACACGGTATCTTTGTTTCCAACTATATCGGAGAATACTTGTGGACGATACTTCTCTATCCTAAATAGCCAAAGAGAATTACTTTTAACTTAATATTTTTTTGTATTACTTTATATTTAATATATATCTTTAATATCAGCAAATTATTATATCTCAAGCCCAGCACATATTAATACATAAACAATAGCGAATGACAAATTATATATTACAATCATAAAGAACTAATGAAAGTTAAAATATATTTGAAACTTATTTCCTTATAAAGTAATTTCATAATAAATACATCCAAGTATAAAATTCAAATAACGTTTTATCCTAACAATACTTAACCTTTCAAAAGCGATTTCGGTTTTTCTCAATAAACGCGCAACATAAAATATAACATTCACGAAACTTACCATGGTACGTTTATGGATTTATTAGGTTTTTCTTTATTAACTTCGTCAACTCCACTTTTCGAAGGAACTATGTCAATTTCCATAGCATTTTCGGCATCTTCGCCTCCCGCCATATCGAAATAAACCGCGAATAACAAGCAGCTGGACGAGCAGCAACACCATTGCGCAAACTCCAGACAACAACTGATCAGTTGTGCATTACCCATTTACTAATAAATAATAATGCCCCGATCAAAATAACATAATTCACCAAACTTCACGTCATCGTCTAGTCAAAGACGGCAAATTCTGACGTATTTAACATAACCATAACAAATTTAATTCTTTAAGAAAAAAAAAAAAACATTTCATTCATTTTAATAAAAAGTTTAACCATGTAATCGTACATTAAACACGTATTAATAATCCAATTCAAAATGTTCGTGAATTATTATGTGGAAAACATCAAGAAGACTAATAAATAATTGTATCGAATGCGTCATGCGATGCGGTCGTAGTAACGTCGACCCGGAGGAATTAGAAAATATACCGGAATACGACGTTCGTGATATACCTGGTAATTTGCAAAAGAAAAAAAGTCTAATTACTCTCGAACAAAACAAGAAAATGTTATAAAATCATTACGAGTACAATTTTACAAATATAATATAAATCTGCTACCTGCTTCTCATAAGTAGAATAGTCTAATTAATTATACAAAATTCTCTTTCCTTTTCCATTCATAATTCCGTAAACAGAAACAAACAAACAAATTCTCCAAGCCAAATTGTACTTTACTGCATTACAGGTAACGATTCTATTTATGCATTAATGTCGGCCTTAAAATCCCTAGTTCCTTTAGAATCAAATCCATAATGCGTAATCAGGTCAGTGCGTAGAACCACCTCATAACTTTCTCATCATTCTCAATTGTCCATAGTACATTTTCGGCCACAAACATTCAGCACGCCGCTATCAAATCGTCAGAATGATATTCATCACAGACCTAATGCACCATGTATAAGAAGAAACTCGCCACCGGAAGTCGTGACGAAGATGCGACAAGCCCTGGAGGAAATGAACGAAAGAAAAGCACGTATCGTCGTGAAAGCACGAGGAGATCATCGAGCTGTATCATCCGTCGAAGTTTGTAAGCAGTCAAGATCATCATCCATGGACGAGAAGTGAATGAAAAATCAGTTATAATATCTGAGGATCCTTAATGTTCTATAATTATAATCATCGACGTCATCGAAAATCCTGTCTTACCTTGTATCGTGAACTTCAGTCACAAGTCTTTTTATACTTGAAATCATTTAAGAATTTTTATGACATATAGCAAAATTTATATTATTTTACCGACTATGTTTCATCATTGAACGAGATTACACAGTGCCTTGTTATTATATATGTTTATCATTGAGTCATAAAATTCCAAATTTCTTATTTATGCTTCATTCGGGAAGTTGCAGTGACAAAGAAATCTTGATCGCTTCTTTATTTAGGTACAAAATCTAACGTAGTAATATCTTAAGAATAAGATAAGTATTTATTGATGGATATATACTTAATTGGAGTTTATAAGAAACCAATAACACCACAGGCTACACGAGCTCCGGCTGATCCAGTTTTAATACTGTCTTCCGTTCCACCTCTACCAAGATCATCAGGCTTAGCGTGAACTACTAATGATCGACCGATTGCTCCTCTTACGCCAATCAATGTCAAGTAGTGATCCATACCGTCGATATGTGCTACTCCATCAGCATCTGCTTCAATGTTACCCAAGTCACCCACGTGACGTAGAGGATCATTTGGTGCGCCGTGATTGACCTGAACAATTAATCGTTAATTAAATTGCCAACCAAAGCATCTATATAAATGCTATAGTAGAATTATTCAAAGTTCTAGATCATTTCTGTTACGGATGTATTTTGGTGAAGTGAATTATAATCGATTGACATAAATGTTTAAAAGGGCGAGTATCTAGGTTAAGTAAATAGTCGAAAGCTTGTATCGATGAGTAGTCGTGTCATTGTCAGTGATTCTCAATCTCTTTCTTCTCGTGAGAGACCATTTTTATAATACCTTGTAGGGATTGAAATGAGCTCCTGCTGAAGTACATCCATTTCTCAAGTCACCCTTTTCGTGAACGTGTAAACCATGTAAACCTGGAGTTAAACCGGTTATTGTTCCTGTGACCTTAACGCCTTCGGGTTGTTGCTCCAGGGTGAGAACACCTTTAGGTCCTTCCGTTGGTGAACCATCCTCCCCTAGAGCTTTCACTTCCACGATGGCTTTTTGTCCAATTGCCTGAAATGTGGCGTTGTTATTTTTTTATTTTTATGCGTATACATTCACGTGATCTGTAATTTCGAGTATTTAATGAACATTTGATATGGAAAGTTTGTTGAAAAACATTTTAATTTACTCTGACGTGTATTATTAACAATTTGCCGTCGTATTTATCAGGATAGTACTTTCGTTTGGTGGTTGAAAATGGACGTACGATCGCAAAAGGTTAAAGTATGATAATTTAAATAGTATCGGTATAAGGAAATTGTTATAAGGTTATCGATAATAAATTATTTATAATAATTAATAAGAATAAAATAAAAAAAATATTTTGCTAAGTGTGGGGTTCGAACCCACGCTCCCATTCGGGAACCAGAACTTAAGTCTGGCGCCTTAGACCGCTCGGCCAACTTAGCTTCGTGTCTCTTGCAGTTTAAATTGTATATAATTGAGAAAAAATATTTTAATAACTAAATTAAAAATTTACATTGATTCAGTTACTATGTGGCAACATATTAATGCGTCTCTTGAATCTTTCTATGGCAGTGGTATATTCAGTAATTTGAGACTTAATTAAAAGTACTCTATATATTTTATTATTATAAGTTTCAAGGTTTGCAACAGTATATACATAGTAAACGATAATTACTGTTCAAAATATTTAAATAATCAATTGACACCTGATTTTGTGTCGAATCGATGTAAAATAAATGGAGTGAATTCAAATTTGAAATTCGGATGTACATTTTGCTACTTTTGCTTCGTTACGTTGTACGTTTACGTTTAATAAGAAGCAGCTGCATTTTAAATCCATCGAAAAATTCCTTCGTAATTGTAAAGAAGCAATAAGGTCACCCAAGAAATTCTTTTAGAATAACGTAATTAAAGTCCAACGTAACAACAAGGCAAGTATGCATACAACCTACAAATCCTACAAATCGTATATTAATCATTTCTATAATTTCCTCGTAGCAGAAGCGTAGTGCCATAAAACAAGAATAAATTGTTACTTCAATAAAACAAAAGATAAGAAAGATATACATACAAAAAGATATGGTTCCATGTAGACCTCGTAAAGATCACTTCTTGCTCCCGGATATCCAGGAAGACTCCTGACGAACAGCGTCCTGTCATTAATATTAATCATCATCCCCTCATAAGGGAGAGCAATAACTTCCCAAATCACGCACAAACCAATCACGAAGGAAGTCACGAACCACATTATTACAACTGATAAAAGAAAGTCCTGTTATCGTTATATCAGACACCCTTCACGAATTATTTCACCGTTTCACCTATGCTACTTCACAGTACGTTGCTTTACGTAATTCCCGTGAATCGTCAAGAGGACAAGACGAAAGCCGTGTGAATCCCGCAGAGACGCGCACTACGTATAAATACCCAGAAAGGACTTACGAGGACCTTGATCATCGATGAGCAAGTATAGATGATCTTGGAACTGACAAGAATCCTTCGATTCGATTTTTGTACATTAATAGATATAAATATAAGTATTCGATTGAATCGCGTAATCGAATCAGTCGGATGCGACTTATCGTATCCCTAGCTGAATTATTGAATGATTCGAATTTCTATATACGACTGGCTTACAGCCTCCCTACTTAAATACAGAAACGTATTCTTACTTGTAAAATGGCGGCTCAGTGAAAGCAAAGAAAATGAATGGATGCCTCAGGCAAACATCCGTCAGGCATGCTGCACTGTGCACGCACGTATTTTATTGCAACTAGGACAGCCGTTGATATGTTGTATAATTAAAGTGTCTTAGAAACTTCTTGGGAGTATTGCTCAATTGTCTTGTATTGTTTTTATTACTATTTTAATCCTTTGTCATTACTTCAGTTAGTCTATATAGTGGGAATCTTGAATTTTTGTATATTAGATTCGACGAATATATTTATATTAATATATTAAAAGATAATGATCAATGAGGACTTGTAGTTGCTTTTTTCATTTAAAATTTTACATCCAAGTTTCTAGTCAACATAATAGGCAGCGTATATTTTGCAACAATAATACTAGACTTATACAAGTTTTATTACAGTGCATGATGTATCGTTGAACCAAACAATTAATAAATTGTTACACAATTTCTTCTGGTATTTCGAGGCATCTTTCATCATTCCTTGTAAAAGTATCCTTTTGTGAAGACTCGATTATAAGAAATCACAGCTTAAACCTGTAACACATACAATTTTTATGATTTACCTGCTATTACGTTTTTGTAAGACTTGAGGCCTTTCAAGGCCCACAAGAATTTCCACTGAATTATAAACAGTATATTGAGCAGCTATATGAAATTTGATGAACTAACACGTACTGCGGATGACTATCAATAGTATTTACATTTTTACAAATTAACAGTAGGTTTCATTTAAACTGATAACACTCAAAGATAAAGATTAGCACTTTATCAATAACTGATAATCGAAGTCCATAGTCTTTATAAACTCAGCCGAACAGCAAGGAAATAGTTTGTCATTTTTCTTTCGTGCAGTTCAGACGTATTGACCAATAAAGTAAGAGCCCAATCGCTCGTATAAATAAAAAGTCATTCAAAAATAACGACAAATATTGTCATTTACAATACAAATATTGCACCACCGCATATTAATTACAGTGACGTTCGAAGGTATGTATGTTATTATTGTATACCTGATTATACGTCAAATGACATTTTTACTTTTTCTAAATATCTCAATTGTTGACTTGTTCGGTTTAGTTTACTTCTTTACTTTCTATTTTCGTTTAATTTTTTTTTTATTACACGTAAATTTGCGTCTGTTGAAATTTTACGATAGTTAGTATGTGCGCGGTGTCGTCAACGACTCGTGTCTGTGCATTTTATTATGGAATATTGACGTATCGTTTAACGTGAATGATGATAGTTGACAGAAAGACTCGGCTGACTCTTTTTTTTTCAACCTTTTGACATTTTGTCATTGCATGTCGAACATGGCAATGCTTTCGGTTTAACTTGTACCTTGACTTACGAGAATTCTAATCGCGCCTTACAAGATTGTATACTTGGATGAGGATTCGTTGTATTGAAAAATTTCAAGAGTAACAAGGATGACGCGGGCATAAAGGTACTCAAGGATTTTCATACGGCCTTCGGGGCGCTCAGGTCATCGATGATGATCATACATTAACAGCGCTTGTGTTAAATTACCTTAAAGTACATACACCTTGGCGTATGTCACCTATAGTCATCACCATCGTCATCTTCATAATTTTTAACAGCGTTAGACGCGAATTATAAATACGATTTTTCGATACTGTTCAATCTAGAAAGTAACATTGAGTCATTAGGAATTATCGTTCATTTTGTATTTCATGATTTTTGAATAGAAAATAAAAGAGTGACAGGGACACGTAGGCATTTTATTTGGCAATATATATAGTATCATGATGTTACAAGAAATATTATGAAACCAGTACAGGAATGATGATTTTTACCCAAAATTAGACGGACTAAATATAGATATAGCCAGTAAGTAATGGCTGGGAGGTATTTATATATTTACACTAAGAAGTATATATCAAATAATTAAAGATTTAACCAACTTAGATAACGCAGACGTATGTAGATAACTATGTCGAAGAAATCAAATACTTGGGCTTTTGAAACCTTTTATTTTACGGTCAATGTTATCTCGAATGTTCCTTTTGAAAACACAAAGTATATTTGTATACTAAGAAATGTACATAAAATTCTGACAAATACCTCTGTGGTAGACAGTTCTTACGAAATTCATAATTTGCAAAATATTGCGTCACCGTCATTTCAACAAAATGGCTGTGTATAGATTAAAAAACAAAAATCGTTTCGTTACAAAATGTCATTCACATAATGTAATTGTAGTATAACGATAAATCTTGAAAACTTTGCTATAATTTCAAAGTCAGTTATTAATTTGGCTAACATTGTGACGTTCTTTTATAACATGTTTTATAGGGTTATTTTACTTCTTGGTTACCTTGGTTATACGTGCAAGCAGATCAAGGACAAAGAATTATAGTCTGTTTCAATGACAATACTTTAACCAAGTTCAAAATATATCTGGCAATTTAAAAATTAATAGTATTCTTATGCTATGGGCATTGTAATATTTTTTTTTAATTTTACCGACAATTCTTCGTTAAAGAATTCTACTACGGACTGATTACGTATCACTGAGCAGTGGTCTCTTGTTAAATTCTTATTTTGTTATCTGGTGTACTGGTCGTGATAAGGCTATCTTAGGTTTGCTACTTACCGGCGTTATCATACCGTATTTTTCTCTTTTGCCGTATCTAAAAATATATCTATAGTAGCCCTTTGCATTTGAAAAGTTATGAGCGAACGAAAACAAGTTTCAAATATTGTGCAAAACAAATTCTACAATTAAAGTTAAGATTGCTGGCTATGGATATGTTAATACGAAGTCTAGGTCAAGTACAGCTACGCAGGTACAAAGAGACTGCTCTCGACTACTCTTAACATTATTTCGGCCTAGGTACAATTTAAGCAGCCAGTCTCGTTAACTTTTCAGGGATATCATTCGTAATATCTAGGTCACAACTTGGCCTCAAACTGACGTAGATATGCGTATTTCATTATTTTTAAATAGCTCATCAAACTACAAAAAAGAAAAATTATAAGAAAATTCATGAGTCTTTCGAATCATTCGTAAGTTATTTAACTTATAAATATTTGCTTTCTACTATTTGAATTTTAGGCGCTATGCTTTTACGTGTATCTATAGTGCCTATGGATAACTCTAGTTAAAGATGGTGAGTGAAAGTAATGATCGAATTAAAATGCGAGACAAATACTTCGTGAAACGTAGCAGCGATATTCAATTAGTAATGTCCTCGGGAAAGGTGGGGCTGTAAAGTATGCGAAAGTATTGGTTCAAGACATAACTGCGTTGTCTTACATTGGTGAACGTCAGTCCCCTGTCAGTTTCAGTAATATTATCGATAGCGACGTGCATGTAGCTTTTAAAACAGTGCAAAATTACACGAGACTCATTAAACGGGTTTTGTGAATATTTCATAGAAATAAATCAATATTTCTACTTATTGATCTTCGAGCAAAGTTATCGAACTAACCAGTTGACATAATATTGTGGAAAGTTTACAAGTGCACAGACATTTTAACGACTCGAAACTACAGTAGAGATACGTGAGTAACCGAATGATTAAAGTATCATATGGTATTACCTTGCTAATGACGTGATAGGATCAATTAAATAGAATTGTTAAAATATTCTAGAATTTTTCGAGAATGTTACGAAGCTACGTAGTTGACCGATTACAAGTTAAAATGATTATAATTTAATAACTTGCGATATTCATCGTTTCGTACACCCATCGTGAGACTAACCGGAAATTGCACAGATCGGCGTAACAATCAACAAGGAAAGTCTATAATATAAATATAACTAAACGAAAAAACATGAAGTGAGTCTTCGCGAGAAGGTGAACCATGAATTTAAAATAAAAGAAAGTGATATTAATTAGTTTAAGTCGAAGTGATTGATAAGAATAATGCACGGATAAAGAAGTCAGATCTTTTCTAAGTCCATTACTGACAATAATAATATATCGTAGCACCTCTACATGCAGCGTTAATAGCGACTGTTTCGCGAAGCTTCTAGAAGACTTTATCGAATGAAGACCGCGTGACTACGCGGTCGGTACTGACGTTAAAGTGTCTTCTGCGTCACTTTAAGAGCGCGACATTTTAAATCGACCGATTTGTCAATCGCTCAGCGTTTATTCAGTTCCGAGCGAACTGGATGAATTGCTAGGTAAAAAGTTCCATGACGCGTACATACAAGGGGAACGAGAGGCAAGGGCCATGGAAAATTTGTCGCAGGGGAACATTATATGTATATAGATTGCAGTTCAGCCACAGTCGAGCTCTCTGGAACTTGATTATAATTAGGGCTCCCAATTCGAGTATCATTGGTCCATGGAAAAGGTCCTAGTGGAAGTGGTCTGACCTCGTGTTAAAAAAATAATTACATAACGCGTCTCCGAGGATGTGAGTTATTGCCTTAAGGATCATTCTTCTAGAACGGTTACGATACGTTGCTATATCGAGCTGATTATTTACCATTTGAATATTTAAGTATGACGGAGATGACATTTTTATGATTAAAATTATAGATTATTTTTTTCTAAGAAAATTCTTATTAATCACGATTGATTAATAAGTCTTTGGCGTGAAACGTATGTCATACGTTGTGAATATAATTTGAAATTCGTTGTTGTCGGAAATAATGATTACTATGTACGAGGCCGGATAACGCAATTGTGAAGTTTAACTGTCAATGAGAGGAGAGCAAATGTAATTTCCGGTTTTCTTTGTAAAGTGAATCCGAGCGTACAAAGGAGACACTAATCTTTCCTATAATTTTCTCAGTCACGTGCCCACTACGAATCATCATTGATTTCATTGGGTCCATTGAAAAGAGTGTATATAGTAAATTTACAGCTGTCTACAAATAAACCATTTGAAAATTAATTGTGAATAAATGAAAATACAAAGAGTATCCTTTTACTCTTATTGATTGGCACTGCTATTAATGCTACAAAAATTGCGAATAAATCGAGCTTTATTAAGTACATTAATAAACAAAGGTCAAGAATCTCGCGCTAACTGATAAATTAATCATACAAATAGTAAAATATATTTTACATTTGTAAAATCGTCCGTGAATTGCACTGCACAAAGGGTTCATGAAAATTCGCTATTCGTCAAGCGTATGCTGCAGGTATGACGAGAGGTCAAGAGGTCGTTGAGAATTTTTATTTTTCTCTAGTCATTTCCTTATCACTCATCACTCCCAACTGAAATCATCCATTTGGTGCTGGTTATGCACATACAACCTGCAGGATATTCGGCCGAGGGCGTGTGTGGACGTAAGTGCTGCTGGATGTTTCATTTGAACGGGAGGAGGGTTAGGAAAGGAGGAGATGAGAAGGGAGTGAAAAATAGGATCGGGATGGAGACGGATGGGGATCAGGATTAGAAGAGAAGGGCAAGAGATGCAGGCCCAGGTACCAATATAAGCAGAACATGCCGCAGCATCCGCAGTCAGTTATTCCGTGTCTGCAATCATTCGCACGCAACCGGTAGGTTTCCTTTCACTTTCGGTTCACCGATCAGCCGTGGACCGTTTCGAGAATTCAAGTTACATCTTAACCGGTTACTGAAAAGAGATAAGAACAATAAACACTAAGTAAATCGTGCCCTTACAAGACTAATTGAAATTTTGAAAAATCGTATCTTCATATAAATTATTAGATCTTCATGTACTTACCTTCATTGTTAGTAAAGTCCATGCATTGTTGCTGATGAGAAACTGATAAAAAGGCGAGAACATTTAAAAACTGTCAGGACTATGAATTATCGTTTATGTATGCTCGATCGATACAGAATTTACTTCGTGAAACAGTATTTCGACTTTGTGAACACCAATTGACTCGTAACATGAAAATTGGTTTGTGAATACGATAGGCGGTATAGGCTGTATCTGTCAATCGAAACAAAAATATTAAAATCGTGCAACGAATCGTATATGTCACGCATGACAGAGAAGTTTGCCATGAATTTCGTGAAGGTCATTGATAGGTTAGGCGTATATTTATGTCCAAATATATGCGTATAAAAAGCCTTGTAAGAATTTGTCGCGACGGTAGGCGAATCAGGTCGATTTCAATGTGACATAATCGTAGTGAATCCATATATTTAAGAAAATGTATTTATTCGGATCTTATACATTATTTAGATTACATATTTTGTGTATCCTTGTGAATCCTTGTATATTGATTATATTTTAAACCTCCATTGTACGATTGTCTTAAGCTTTTATTTTGTTATATATGCATAGTCATCCCATCGGTAACTACAGCTTTTATCAAACAACGTTTATTAACGAGTGTGTCGTGTGAAGGCAGGACTACAAGGATCGATGAGGTCGCCCAGGTGTTTCGATGAACTTTTAGCTCAGGATCAATATTTCCTGGAAACTTCCGAGGTCGTTGTCGACTCTGTCGCAATAGAATTTTCTCGCCCGTTGAAAATCGTGCGAATCGATCGTACTGTCTTATGCACATATCGAAACGTCAATGACCATGGCTAACAGAAAAGGTTTATAAATATTCGATTGTTGGATTAAAAAACATTTTATATGGATAATAGTTACAGGACGTTTTACAATTATAAAAAAATACCGATACGTAATCACTGACTCAATTATATTATATTATATGATAATAACACTAGCGTGTTTTCTTTTTTTCAGTTGAGTCACAATGAACAAAATGATCGCATTCCTTTTAGTGGTGCTGGCAAGTGTTGTGTCGGCTGAAGTAAGTACGAAGTCAAATATTAATAATGTAGTTGTCTATAATTTTTCATTAGATAAGTTCTACTTCGGCCATTTGTTATACAGACAAAATAACCATCGTAGAATTATCCAGTAACGAGAATTGACTTTACAGGAAGATATTGCGCAACAAAAGTCAATTGCGTTTTCCTGATAATTATTTAAAGCCTCATCGAAGGTTATCCTGTTTTGTAATTTGACTTCGTATAAACGAATTATAACTATACACGAGCTGAACCAGTTCTGGTAGTTTTATACGTGATCGAAGAGAACGTTGTGTGGTTACTTCAAT
>JARPRG010000096.1:189871-203826 GCA_031001745.1 Hartigia nigra | reverse complement strand
TTATAACTATACACGAGCTGAACCAGTTCTGGTAGTTTTATACGTGATCGAAGAGAACGTTGTGTGGTTACTTCAATCTACTCTTTTCTTTATTCGTTTACATATTCATAATGTTATAAATATGAATACTTATATATATATATCAGCTTCCAAGGATTACGGCACACGAAACAAACAATTTTCCTGGTATTAAAACTGATGGTCGTACCTACCGTTTAGAGAGACTCAAAAATATTTAAAAATCCCATCTAAGCGTTTTATTTATATTTGTAATAATTGTACACGTTTTTACTTGCTATTTGTATAATTATCAAACTCTTGTTTTTGCGTATCAGGAATTAGTGGCTGTAGTACGCCTGACGCCACATAGCTCTACGGTGGGCGCCAACATCAGTGGCGAGATTACGTTTACCCAAAGTGTATCAAATGGCCCTGTGACTGTCGTGGGTACTGTTTCCGGTCTTAAGGAAGGTCTTCACGGTTTCCACGTTCACGAGAAGGGAGACCTTACCGATGGCTGCACTTCAGCCGGGGCTCATTTAAATCCCGATGGCGTAAGTTACACGTAATTAATATATTTCCAAAGTTAAAGGACAGTCGTGAAATATTCTTTGTATTAATCGAAACAAAAAATTGTTTGTTATAAAACAGTTAAAATAATGTATCATGCGTTTGTGCCGATATAATAGCAAAATCATGGCGCCCCGGAAGACACCGTCAGACACGTTGGTGACCTTGGAAATATCCAAGCCAACAGCGAGGGAGTTGCTACAATAAATATTACCGACACTGTCATCTCTTTGAGCGGCCCAAACAACATCCTGGGTCGTGCCGTTGTTGTTCACGAGGACCAGGATGATCTTGGCAAGACCAATCATTCGCTATCGTTGACAACAGGAAATGCTGGAGCCCGTTTGGCCTGTGGAGTCATTGGCGTTAGGTGGGTCCGCTCGATGTAATCATTTTTTTGTTCAATTCTTTCAATGCATCCGGATCCGCATGATAGAATTGCGTTTCGATCACATCCGATTGTTTGATGACGCAATTTCACATTGAGAATGGAACGTGTGCTTTGTCAGGTCCAAATCATTTTTTTTTTTTTACTTATTGTACAAATGTTTGTTATGACACGAGTCATCGGTATAATATTTTACGTTGAACATATTGATTTAATTTTATATGTAAATGATTTCATGATACGCATTGACTATGTATACTTCACAGTAGCATTGTTAGGTAGTAGGATAGCCTAAATATAGATTCGCCGTCATTGTTTTCATTGATTGCAAATGATTGTTTGTTTGTTTTTTTATGTCGCTCAAGTTATCTCGCTGTATTTCTTTGTTTTATCTTTGCTACGCACGTTATTATCATTATTAATCTTTTGTATATCATCGATCAACAAAAGAATTTTTGCATGGCGCGTCAAGGCACTTTCTCGTTAGCTAATTAAACTGTAAACTTCAAAGCAAGTTTAATTAATAAAGTTATCAAAAGACATTTCAAATATATAAGAGGTAGCACAGTAGGGAGTAAAATTTTAAGCATTGAATTTCTCAAGCTGTTAAAGGAGAATGAACCACTTGATTCCTATTTATAAAATGATAGTCGGGACTAGTGACAATTACGACTCCATGTTGGAAATCTAATAAAGAAGCATATATAACTGACTTAATAGAAACTCGAGATCTTAAGGAAGGTCAATGCATCATAAAGACGGTGACGTCATACATGTCTACGACCTTGAAAGTTCATCGGTGCTACCCTAAGGCAAATGTACTAGCCGTCTGAGAAGTTTATTCATGGACGATTGAAATGATTCTAAGCGATGAAGTCCATTGTTAAAAAATGATTCGTCAGGGTAATCGATATCAAATGAAAAAATGACCACTATATTACTTGCTGGGATACACATAAAACATTCACACCAATCGTTCACGAATTTTATGATAAAAATGAAATGCTTGATTCGATTACAATATTAATGCAACAAACCTAACTTAACTTTCAATTGATGCTTGCTAAAATTTTGATCTTTTTTTAGAACTAATACCTTTTTTAGGTATCAAGGTACATACAAGTATCGCATGTTAACTTTCACGTAGAGATTTCAAGGATGATTCTTGGATGCAGCTACTGTCAGCTTGAACTTGAAAGTGCATGCTATGTTTATAGTACAGATTACGTAATATGAAAGTCTAATGTTAATTGCAGCAAAGTTTGAGCGCCATTACACGGGGACGCCTATGGGACGGATTACGAGTCCTGCACCATTCGGCTCGTACTCATCGTGCAGAACTGATAAGAACTACTATTTTTGATATATATAATATCGATTATTATATGCTATTTGTACACGCTAGCTGTAAATTCAACGCTCTCTGTATTGTAACTATGCTAAAGTGTATGTCTGTAAATGTTTTTCGAATAAACTAAACAGTTATAACAACACTAGGTTCTCTGTATAAAGTACATACAAATGGGTAATGGGTAGATTTATAAAATTGAATGATCAAACGTGATTAATATTTTTTGTTGTATTGTCCTGCATACAAAAAAAAGTTATCTCCTATTTTCACTTAAAATTTACTTATGTTTTTGGGTACCTGATGTGCATATGTTTCTCTGTGACAAAGTATATATTCTACTTTATTTTCACATTGCGAATTAGATTGTTATTACTATTTGCGTTATTGTATACAGGGTTATTCAGGATTATTGAACCAGTTGGAAATGGTTGTACCATGAGAATCAATAGAAATCAAGTGAACAGAACCATCTTGAGGTTGTTCAATAGTCCTGAATAACTATGTATATTATCACGAGTTAAGGTCATACGTTTTGAATGTAGCGTCGGGCCTAAATAAGAATTACTCTGATACGACGCCATTAGCTTTGTTTCAAGTGTCCAGTGGCGTAAGGGACACGTTTAATTTTTGTAGGAAATTCTTATTAACTAATTCTTATAATTAATTATGTATCTGCTTACAGTTCACCAACTGACGGCTGGTCAAGCTCTGGTGTAGCAACTGTTTCTTCGTATGTGGTCAGCATCCTTCTACCTGCAGTTGCACTTGTCTCGCGTATCTCAAATTTCTAAGAGATACGTTTAGAGATGGGATATTAAGTATGCGGATTTGAAACAGAAGACTAAAGGACATTGGCTATGACATTAGTCAATAGCAATATGCATATTTACATTCCACTTATCTATGGTATCTAGACAGACGTATTTATTGTTTTAATATTTAAATTTAATTTTATTATTCGTATTGTTTATTGCCAAAAATAATTTAGGAGTATATCCGTGCGTTCTCACTGTTTTATTAAACGACGATAAATATTTACCATGGAAGAAGTCAGTCAACGAAATCAGGCTGTTTGTGTATTTATTATTTATTTAATAATGTAGGAACGTGTAAGAAAATTATTATCTTCCTTTTGTCATTCCTTGATAAGCGGAATGCGTTACCTTTACCTTGGTGATGTAATGGAAATGTAATTTAAGTGTCACTACGTAAATGAAAAGTCTCGTTCTACACTGCATTTATTACCCTGTAATGGCTCAAGAGTTAATTATTTTTTTTAAGATTGCAATAAATAATACTTGAAGCGACATATTTTTTTATATAATTGCATGTCTCGAACGATCACCAATTCATCGTCACTTACATCTGTTAATACTAACACCCGTTATAAGGAATTTTCTAAAATATACGTGTAAAACATATTTTATGTTTTCTGGGAGGAAACGTATGTATCTGTTGATAAATGATAATTTTTTAAAATTGAAGTTTGTTTTTCTTTCTCCCAGTATAATAACCTTAAATTAATCTATAGAGGGTCCACAAGTTTAATGTGTTTCTTTTTTTCTGACAGATCATAGATCATAACATTATTTTTTGTTTACAAAGTATACAGGTGCCTGATTTTGCGCCGAAACGTATATTTACTTTTCTATTTTTGCGCATATTTCCGTGATTTTATGGAAAGCCGTTTCACTTGCTAAGGATTGCATTGCTTGAAAAATGTCGAAAAAAAGAAAACAATGAACTCACGGAGCGACTGTACGTATTAATAATGTAATTCTTGAATCAGACTTACGCCATCATTTCCGCATTCGTGTGAATAATAGGTATAACCTACACGAAGGGTAAATGAACTATATTTATCTGCGTTCCCATTAACCTATATACGTATCCATCAGCGGGTCTATATAAACGGACAGCTCTTAAAACTGGTCTAACCTTATTTAATATCTTGAACAATAGCGTAGGTAGAAAATAACTACTTCCTTCAAAAGTGTAATCCTGTTTAATAGGAATGACGTAACCGCGCTTACGTCAGACGAAATGCGTTGTTACCTACGGATAAAAAATACTTTTGACCTTTTACATTATTACCGACCACCAAACAACCCTTTTGTAATATTTGAAATTCTCAAAGTTCACTGTTAGAGCAATTGTGCAATTTTTGGTCACCTTAGTATCCTATGTGGCCATCGAATTGATGAATTTGTAGTCCTATTTATTGCGTATAAATGAAAACGAAGCTACAAATAGGCTACAAAGCTGATCTCTCCCTCTCTGTCTCTTACACCTGTCTTTCTATAATATTATATATGGAATACTTTAAAAAGCTACTGTACAGAATGTTAAATATGGAAATTGTTTATTTGATATGAAATATCAATGTAGTAGTACTTTATCGTCAAGAACGTCTTTTATTCAAAGACGTCGCGACGCTTACTCCTGAACCTGAGGTTGTAGGCTTACTTTACTTGCGCTAGGGTTTCTACGCCCCAGCATGAAAACCTTCACGAACTGATCTAATCGTAGCGTCATCCAACTGTATAGAAGCCAACTGGTAAATACCAAGGGTCGAATCGATCGTATCCATCTTATGGATGATAGAATGTTCAGTTTCGTTGGATATCATTTTGATAAAATTTTCACAATAAATAATGTGCGTCGAAACGTTATTCGCCCTCTATCTCTGGGCTTTATATTGTGCGTAGAAATAAACAACCCCTTGAAAATTCTCTTTGAACTGTCGTGAACCTTAGTCGTCATGGCTACCTAAAAGGGAATACATTGTGGTTGTTGTGTTTTAGCCAATAGAAAGCTGGTCCCATTTTACGGTCTCCAGTAGGATTTTGCGCCTACGGTGCCCATCGACCAATTGCCTTTCGTATCCTGAAACATCGGAGAATTTCGATCGAACTTGGTTCGCTTTGTTAGACCAGAGGCCCAATGAGAGCTGCTGGCCAAAGCGCACTGTTCGAACAACCGTTGAGTGTGACAGTAGACATTTTGCTGTTGGGAAAAAAATTGACATTTTTCTTGTGGCTTGTGTCTGTGATTTTTAATTAATGCTGTTTATTGTATTAGGCGTTTAATTAGGGATTGCGTTTGTTGTTGTTGTTGTTGGAAGATAAGAAAAGGTGTTTTAGTCATTGTCGAGGGTAAAAAAGAAAGTTTTTCGTAAAAATGGAATCCTGTGGTATGAGCGCGATTAAATATATTTTGTTCCTCTTTAATTTGATATTTGCGGTAAGTGCTGAAATTCATTTGCCAAATTTATTATATATAATTAATTATTATATATAAGTATTAATCATTATTAATTTTTCGACGAAACTACTTTGCACATTTTTATATTCAGTCTGTCCGGTAATGAATTTCATGATTGTTCGCGATAGTCAAATAATCAATAAATATCATAATAATTTTTAATAGTTTAAAAATTAAAATTAAAAACATGTTATTTTTCATAAAAAATATAAACTCTCTGTGTCCCTTGTAATATATTATAAAAAATCGATCTTCAGACCCATATCCAATCGCTAATAATTACTATTGATACAATCCAAATCAATTAATTCTATTCTATAACAATCTTTTCGCCAAGCAATCATATTGAGTTGATTTGAAGGTAAATCCTTATTATCGAAATTCCTTTAGATATCGGGAATTGGAATAATAGCAGCAGGAGCCCTAGTCTTGGGAGATGTGGGTGAGTTCAGCCACTTCTTGGAAGGAAGGATAATAGCTCCACCGATAGTGCTGATAGTGGCTGGCGCTATCGTTTTTATCATAGCCTTTCTAGGCTGCTACGGAGCCATAAAAGAGAATTACAATATGCTGATTGCGGTGAGTTGATTCTTTCTGCGTTTCCTGTCTAACCTACTTACAGAATTTTATTATAATTTTGAACTTTAAATCAAGCCATAGTTTTATAAATTTCTTTTATTTTCCTACCCTTTTCTTAAACTTTGTAAATTCTAGTTGTACAATTACTGTTAGGTCTCGTACCAGGCTAGTATCATATTCGTATAATTTTGCATAGATTTATTAATTTATCAATCATCTTTTAATTCTTGAAAAATAGTTCGCCGTAGCACTGTTGGTTATCTTCGTGATCGAGCTCGCCGTAGGGATCGCAGCTGCTGTCTTCAAGAGCGACTTCAGTATGGCCATGAAGGATACCCTGAAAGTTTCTATGACAAATTATACAGAAGCTGATAAAATGGCTTGGGAGAATGTTCAAAAAAAGGTATCTGCATTTTAATCAGATGACTATTTAAAAAAAAAACATTTCAATAATTCATATTACTTATCAATCCGAAATCACGATTTCTTAACTATACGTACTGTACCAACTGTGTCAATAGTATCTCTTTACGAAACCGCTGTTCAAATACTTCTGGTAACAATGAGATAACCGAATAATATATAGTAATTCTTGTTTTTTGAAGAAAAATATTTTCATAGAATTCCAATCTTAGTGTATAAAGATAAAGGAAGTTATATTATTTAATAATGAAGCCAACGCCTGTAAGAACGCAACCAGTTATACACGCATGTTCTGTACACATGTAAATTGCCTGTTATATGCCTATTGGAATTGATGAAATTTTTTGCTAAAAATTTTCCAACTTCTCAGTTTGAAAATATTATATCATTCATTTAATAATGAAAATCTATTGGTTTATTTACTAATTTTTATACAATATTTTTTATTGCACAGCTGGAGTGTTGCGGCATTGATAGTCCAAACGATTGGGTCACATCGAAAGTCTTACAAAATGGTATGCTTCCTGATTCCTGTTGCAAGGATCTTCCAGCAGGAACTGCCTGTCATACGTATGACGTTGCTATGCTACATCAGAAGGGATGCTTCTCCGAATTGGAAACTAGAGTTCAAAACGGCGCGAAGATTTTGATAGGCGTCGGAATTGGTATCGCTTTTGTGGAGGTTAGTAGTGAAAGATCTGTAATTGAAAATTCGACAAAATTGATATTAATAATATTTCGCATAATTATCTTTTTTTTTTTAGATCGTTGGAATCATATTAGCGTGCTGCCTCGCGCAAGCGATAAAGAGGGAAGGTGACAAGTGAAATGTGTTGTATTGATCATATTGCTTCTGATATGATTTTTGCGAAAGAAAAAAATATTCGATATAATTAATGGCATATAATTTGGCCCCTGTTAATTGCCGTTTTTTTTTCTCTCTTAATTCTTTGCAGGAAAATATTTGCAAGTCATAATACTATCGGTCAATTGGACATTTCATTACGCGTACTCAAGGATTCCCAAAGGGTTCGATTAACCGTATTTTTCCAGTAAAAGAATTTGCATAATGAAAAATTTCGATTTAAACTCGTATTATTATTTTTTTTTTTCAAAAATAAGCTTGTCTCATAAGAATGTCATTTCCCAGCCATTTTTCATAATCGAGATCGTCTTCGCCCAATTCCGTACTACGTAACCCATACATCTCTTAGATAACACTGGACGAAATCAATACAAGGGAATGATAAGAAGGAAAAAAAAAATTAAATAACGTCAAAGAATATTTTGATTTTTCCCTGAATCACATAAAACTTGTACAATTCAATTTTTATAACGCATCGATTATTCGTCTTTGTTCCCTTCCTCGTGATACAATAATTAAAGCAAGATATTCGTATCTCAATTAACCGGACTATAAACAAATTAATTCTGACACCGTGTGCCTTCTCTATGTTGCATTAATCAATAATTAATTAACCCTTAAATCGAGATACAATGATTAATTAACGATAAATGTCCATTAAATATAAGCGAAATTACATTGCCGTCTAATTAGATTGCTAGGATAATTAATATAATTATCATAAAACAATATAACATTTATAATAATCGTGATTGTAATTCTAGAATCTCTCTTTAATCATATAATCGTAATTTATCTTTATTGACATCCACGTAAAACTCGTATAGCCTAGGAACATATACATAATAATATATAAATATATATACAGTATGCATTAACAAAACTACCATACCTATTTCTTTAATCGATCGGTTATCAGCTACTATCAGAACTCATTAAGAGACAAACATACCTGCAATTAGATAAACAATTTTTCTTCGACTTATCATACACGAACGACCCCTTAGCGATAGCCAGACGGAACTTACTATAGTACAGCGTAACAAAATAAATATATAAAATATACAAGACAGTCGAAAAAGATTGTACGAACGTGGTACTCGATATAAATTAAATATTAAATAAAAAATAAATATGAAAAATTAAGAATACGTCATGCATAATAAACTGAGTATGAGCATGCAGAACGTATTACTGTTATTGTTATTATTACCGGGGAAAAAAAAAGAAAATTTTTTCTTTCTATAAACAATCTTCCAGTACGTTGCATAAACAATACTTAAGAGATCATTAAGCCATGGAAGCTGATTTATCAAATATCGATGTCTGCATCAGAGTCCTGTATCGATCAATAATCTTTTTCATGACACTTATTTATCGTCACTCTCTTTTTTTTAACGATCATGAATCATATTGATATCGTCATAATCCATGCACGTATCAATCAATTTACTTATCGCCAATATCCAAGATCCGATCATTGTTCTCTCGTGTATCTAAGTACAATACCACATTACAATTATATGTGTGACACGTAACTTCCGTCGATACCGATAAGCGTTAATAAACTTGGGCTAATTACGACGTTCGACTGTCGTTTATCGTGTAGCCGATATTTGTGCGAATTATATTTCGTAATATTATTCGTGGTAAGTTTTCGCGCGTGATCTATGCAAATCATCATGCATTTATTTACGTGTATCGGACAACATTTTTAATGTCTTTTTCATCCGTATACTTTTCTTGGATGCTCCAAGGCTTTAATATTGTGCTGTAAGATGTATCTGTAACACGAAAGAAAAATTATAATCAAATAAAGATTCGTGCTGATCGTGCTATCAATCTTGACTATTATTATATCGCTTGAATCGTCAATCAGTTTGTTTACTGATATTGTTTATATTTATTTTTTTTTTTATAAAACAATTTTACCTTCTGTCAAAACGCAGCTGAGCAGGTGAAGAAAGATAATTCTCATGGCGACTTCTGTAATTTAGATTTAACGGCCTATGCGAAGAATGACGCACGTAAGTATTAGGCGGTGATTCGTAATTTCTAACCATGGAATTTTGCCTTGTACTTTCGTGCGGTTCCGCTTGCGGTTCCACTTGCGGTTCGCGTATCTGTACAAGAGTATTCTGAACTCTTGGAATTTCTGTGCTATTCTTCGTTAAATCTATTGGCTCCGCTTTGTCGGCGTTTCGAATAACACGGATCAAGACGCATGACAACATCATTGTGATGATCTGAAAAATGAAAAACGGCATAGGTATAATTTTTATTGTAAACCACGTTGTCGCGTTAGACCTTCGAAATGACCAGGGCCGTACGTAGACTTTTTTCAAAAGCATAAAAACATTTATCGACTTTTTTCTTTCAGCAACGTCATTGCTCATAAAAAACAAGTTTTTATAATATGCTCGTATAATAATCCATGTGACAATTAATGTCGATGACGTTGATATACGAATATTAATGTTTATCGCAGTTATAAAAATTGTTTTTAAATGTTTTTTTATCTGCTTATAATAATATCGTTACTTTACCTTGATTATACATAATACTATCAGCACCATACACAGCAACCAAATATAATTGTTCATAAGACTTTTTAAAGTCGTGTAACATCCAGGAAAATCGACATCCGTAGTGTCACAAGTGCTATTGGAATTACAGCAGGAACCAGGTATGCTTCCCAAAAGATTAATCCACTCGTCAGAGCTATAGATGCCGCAACAGGATAACTGTAAAGAAAGTATTTTTAATAATTGACTTCTAAGAAGCAACTTAAAAATACTTACGTCGGATTGCAAACAATTGATGGATACGGCGTGGTAAGTGTAATTGCTCATGTGATCTTCCAATGTGCTGTACGTTGCTGCTGCTGCAAACTTTGCAGTAGCTGCGCCAAATCCTACTAGTGCAATGGTGAACATAAAATGTCCAAAGAGCAGAACGGTGGACTGTAAAGGAAATGTGTGTGATAAAAAATTTTATAAAAGTAATTAAACTCCTGCAGTCACATAAAGCACGGTTATCAATGATATAATAGATAATTTTCGAGATAACGATAACTACCGAAATTGGGTTATCGTCGGATCAATAAATTGTACAAAAATTTTATATTGAGAAACGTTATATAGGGTCATTCACGAGCGATGTATCGCTTGAAGTTAGTCTTTTACATTTGATTTTTGCAGTAGAATCAATTTCGGACGGTACGTTTGGCTCGGGTCATTATATATAAGTCTAATTCGAATGATTTCGTGGATGTCAGAATGATATTGATTACGTGAATGACTAATTATCACTGATAGCTTACATCGGGTGAATCTATATGATTTTCATTCGTGTGCTGCGAAAATATTGTTTTGATAGACTATAAGAGTATTTACGAATCAAAGCATTTAATATATAACGATAATATGGATTTAAAGATTGTACTATTAGTTGTCCGATAATTGATTTGGCGGGAAAAGAATTTTTCAAATGGCAATATAAATTTATAACGAGTGACCACCTGCTGATATGGTGTAGATTACTTTAGAATATCATTTCGATAATTCGATCAATGAGACATATGAATTAATCTACATTACATTCGAATATCTGATACTGTCTAGATTCTTATCTTAGGTATGTACGAAATAAATTATCATGACTCATTTGCTCTCTCTTAGCGTTTATCATTTGCACTGAAAAATTTTAGGTGATTAAATATTTTTCTTTAAATATGTATGAAAAAAAAAAACAGAAAAAAAAATGTAACGAAATTTAGCATGTATACGTGATTCAATTTTCTATAGGGTGCGAGTATAGAGCTTATCGGATACAAACTGCATATATATAATATATTGAAAATATGTATATCGAATTTGCAAAATTAATACGATAACGATATATCTCCGTATATTAATTTATTATATTTTATATTAATACATACCGTGATGATACCATTAAGGTAGCTTTGTGCTACCGAAATGACACCCAGCCAGCCAATGGCAATAAGACAGATGAATCCGAGGCATATAACGAGCACCGGTTTGTCCAAGTAATAATCCAAATATTCTTTATAGACGAAAAAACGCATTTTTACCAAAATCGTCATAAGAAATGCTAGAACTGCTATAAACTGAAGAAAAAAAAGAAATTACTTTAGTCTAAAAGACCATGAATTTTTATCATAGAAAACAACAAAGTATTATACAGTATCTTTTTTTGATTTTGACGTATCACGAATAAATATCGTAGCAAATTTATTCGACTGACGTATTCCGTCTATGGTATTGACCATTGAAAAATAAAATAAGCGTACAATGATTTTACTTACAATTAAAATAGTGTACAAGAGAATATGGATGATCTTGAGATATATTTTTCCTTTATTACTATTCTTCTTTGTCGACGTCATGTTATGTCCCGCTTCACTGGTAAATCCCGTCTGATCGGATTGAACGGTTACGGACAACACGAGTTACTCCACGAGTCCAAAACACTCAAGACTGATTGCACGGTTGATCACAACGATGCTTCATTCGCCAATGAAGCTTCTAAGAGACACTGATAGCTAACGGCATATTCAGGGTTCCGCGAATTACTAATCTTAATCATCAATATCACGTTGCTCGCGACTGTCGTTATCATGAAAATTCATCATTGTTTTTGCTACGAGGACAACACATTCTATAAGCTTGTATTGTATATACATTTAAGTATATGATACTTTCTTATCCTCAAGCAGAGATCTTGTATTAATCGTGAACGGAAACGGATAAAAGGAAGTTCGATTTTTAATTTATTGCTAATTATTATCAGTCATTCGCGAATAAATGGATTTTTATAATTTCACGATATTTTTTATATTATTCTATATGAATAATTGACTATTGTGACAAAACACAATAACTGTTACGTATATCCCCGTATAGCATTCGTACAATATTTTTGGATCCGATAATAACAAAATTAATTAAACAGTTTTATCAAGAATTATACATAATGTCGTTACCAATGTTGAGATTATTAACAAAGAATTTAATGTTATTAACAATAACAGTGATATCATTTTCTAATGCGTATTGCTGTAGATACGATAATTTTGCAATTGCTTTATCGTGAAAAGAAATCAGAACGATCTTATCAATTTATGAAATTGAAACAAAGACAGTTAATATGTCAATATCGAAATAATGAATCTCAATGATTGTCATCGTACGAATGAATCATAGTGAATGTCTTTTAAATAAATTGCTAGTCTTTATATTTTTTATTAATTCAGTAAGAGTATTTCATCTGAATAAATTTGATTAACTTATACTTATGTAATTACCACTTACATATATATATATTGTTTGCAAAACTCAAGTTCACATTCATCCTACAGATGTTTAATGGTCATGATACTTGATTGACGAGATGTATGTGAAATGTTGTAATCAAGAAGAGCTGCAAACTTTTTCCAATAGGAATCATCTTAATTAAGTGGACATTTTCTTGCGCAAGGTACGTCGAGACGTTGCAAAACAGAAGGCTGTATTTATCTTCTAATGGAATAATAAATGATCGTCGTTGGATCATGATCGATGAAATGTACATAAAATCCTACGATCAAGATACGAGAGTATGATTTGATTTAAGGCGGAAGGGATTTTTTGATATTTATATCGAAAATATTTTCTTGCTGACATTTAATAAATAATTTGATTTACGCAATTAGTTATCTTACATTTTTTTGAAAACGTATTTCTGCCGTAAGAATAATTTGCATAATTATTCAGAATCTTGACCAATTTAATGTCTAACTAAACTCCCGAGGGCTACCAGCACGCGGAGCCATCTATTAATCATTGATTGTACTATATGCTTCTTTACCGAGCTGAAACGGATTGTTACATTTTTTTTTGGTATGAAAAGAAAAACTGTATCTTTCGAATACGTCACGAAAAACTAATATGTAAATTATGAAGACAGAAAAAATATTTTTAATATAAATCTCTAAACTTTAATAAAATCATAATTTATATATTATATAATGAATTACAAAATAGAAAATATATACAAGATGGTTCCGTGGTGTAGCGGTTATCACGTCTGCTTTACACGCAGAAGGTCGCCAGTTCGATCCCGGCCGGAACCACATTACTTTTTGTACTTTCGTTCACGATAAATTAATGAAAAATCCTTAAAAAATAATTAAAAACGAAAAACCAAACAATATCATAATTTTTATAAAACAATACAAAATTATATATTAATCAATCATTCTTATTGTATCACAGCAATACAAAATTTCATTCCAATATGAGCAATAAGTTTAAAAGGTGTATTAAGTTCCAGCGTATACATAAGAATAATTCAAATCTAACAATACAATAAGCGCTTTAAATACCGAGGAAGTTCCAATCCCAAATTATTCGCGGTGCAATTACGTTTTCGGTCGCTTTTCATGCACGACATATACCTGTAGCGTGTTGATGAAAATAAAAGTAAAACAAAAGAAATTCCCAGGAACGTGT
>JARPRG010000096.1:130573-158116 GCA_031001745.1 Hartigia nigra | reverse complement strand
CTTTTATGAATTTCAATAATTTTATGTACCACTTACTGTATTACATATAAGTCATTTGACTTGTATTGTCCTTTTTTTTCCGGCTCGTCTACGTTGCTCCTCCATTTTCTACCTGACGTAATTCGTTCACGGTTCTTTACTCTTATTTTTTTAGTCCATGCTCAGGGACTATCATTATCGTCATTCAATGCCCTTCGTACAGGCCAGAAACACTCCTGTCACTCTATCAAAGTGCTTTTGAGAAAAGACGGGTTACACGGCGACTGTTTCTCCATCCCTTTTGATACGCACGAGCGGTTAAGCGACGCGTTCCGGAAAAGCGTTTAGAGGAGGGCCGCGCGTTCTTTCGAAAACGTCCCACGCATATGTCGCACGTCAATAACCTTATCTCTGCTCGGGACTTGACGTTATAGGATCGTGTGACAAAAAATTAGTGGCACGATCCTTCCGCTCGTTATTAATAATACCTTTCGCTTTGCTTTCTTTTTTATCGCTGTGGTTTATGCTTCGTCGCGGAGATACTTGACTTTCCCGGTTCCTTCGTCCTCAATGGCTCATATGGTAATACAGCGACAGTGTACCGCAGTGTAGGATGCACTTTTTTTTTTTTCCCCATGAATATTTCAATGCACCACTGTAAATAATTACATTTTACGCTATTTCGTAGTAGGTCCTACATTGAATTACGCTAATTAAGTCTGACGAATTTTTTATCAATTTTTTCTTTCTTTTTTTTTTTTTTTTTATTATTTTTACTATCAAGCAGATCGTTTTACTTTTATTAGACAGACACGGGTGTCGAGTGAAATTGTCGTAGTTGCGGCGATAAGTGATTATGGTCTTGGATTTTATTTCTCTTTTTTTTTTTAATATGAAAATCCGGATGATCGATGTATGATATTTTTATTGATAAATCTCACCATCGAGCCAGACGACAAATGACCTTACGACAATAAAGAAAGTCTAGCGATAACAGACCATCCAGATCAGTCTCATAGTTCATGATAACTAATGACTCTTATCTCCCGATCCTGGGGGTAATTAGACTTTTTTTTCCCCCGTTGAAAAGTCACTCTCTTTGTATAATACTTGAAATCTTTCAAATTTCCCTTTCTTTTTTATCTTATTTTACAAATGCACCGTTCTCGAGATATATAAAAAAAAAAGAAATTGTATACGCGTTATCGTCGTTACATTTTTTTTTTTTTTCGTTCACGACAGTCGAGTACTGGATGATTAGCTGCTTGATAATTGCTCTCTTGTCGATTAAGGCTTTTTTCTTTTTTTTTCTTTCGTCGTTAGTGACGTCAGCTTCGGACGCAGGACCCGGCATCACTTCGAAATCATTCAAAGGTCTAAGGCTCCCGGCTGATTACGTTCCCATGTCACGTTTAACTCCGGGCTTATGAATGCCGTCATTTTATCAAGAGCGTTGATCGTTGATCCTCTTCAGTCACTCGGATCGTCAGTACTGCGATATCTTACGAGCGGCGTCGTCGAGCTCGTTAATTTTCATATTTATCGTCGACGTGAAACCGAACCGAAGGAATCGACGCTCCTACAGTGAATTTAACGAACGAGATAAATCCGTGAATAAAATGATACAATTAACACGCTCAATAAAGAAGCCTATATAATCATTATTAAAAATTACGTTACAAATGATTTTACGATTAAAACCCACTGGTTCGCTATCCAAATATTATAATTAATAACTTTCCAGGCACGATCGTTCCGCTTTGATCGTAATTAAATAATTCATCGATTAACGTAATAATATTTATAAGAAAATTACAACAAATTTTATCCCTAATCGCTTAAACTGGCAGTCATTATCCGACCCAATTCGTCTCGCGATAACAAAAATTGTTTAGACTAAAAGTCAGCGCGCCACCTGCTTCTCTCAAACGTGCAAAACAATGGTGAATCGCACATGGCCGGTACGCATGTAAAATACGATTCACTCTCAAGTGATTAAACAGTGTCGTAATCTGTCAAAGCCAATAACAATGAACCCGAAACAAGAACCGACGCCAAGTCACGTTTTACGCCAGGCGCCATGTTTCTTTCTTTTTTGTTTTTTTTTTTTCTTTCCTTCAGCCAGTCCATTCTATTGTTCGTCTAAAAATGTTCTTCCGAGAATTCACTAAGATCTGACTAACACGTAGATACAACCTCAGGGGTCCAGCATCCGATCCATGTGCACAGTCGTTCCCTGATACAATTACAGCCAAGATACTCGACTGTATAGGCAGTGGTCATAGATTGGTATCCAGCATAGGTAACATCCCTCCTTACATAATAGCGTAACTAAATGCATCTAGAAAATCATGTAACTGCCAGTTGCCTAATAATTCTTCGTGCGTCGTCCTGCCTCTCTCTCTCTCTCTCTCTTGTTTGACAATTTTTTTTTTCTTTCTTTTTTTTTCATTCTCTCAACCGTACCAGTGTACTAAACTGACGGCTCTGTGCGCACACTGCCATCTAGATACCCTAAAAACCACCAAAGCTCTACTCTCGTGGTTGGCTGCATGCCACGAGAGATAGTATTACAGCATCGTTACACGGCAAGAGGATGTATTCGTTTGACTATCTGATGGTCCAGGACACCCCGTCGTGAATATTCCACGTCAGGGGTACTTGGTGCGTGTGTAACAATGGCGTCTTCCCTTCTCCGCTTCTCCATCCTCGCCACTACTTCTCAGAAAGCATCGACACGAGATCCTTCAGATTTCGAAAAATTCTCAAAACCTACATTGATCCAGTCTGGACTCTGAGTCTTACATATATATATATATAAAAAAAAATCGTTATCGATAACACACACACTTTATCACTCGCAAGGATTAAACTTCTCTACCGATAACGTGTAAGATCTTCACGAAAATCCTCTAAAGCTGGATTTATTGAGCAAGAATCGGCCGTCTGCCGATGACACGTTTGAGAGATTTTGTGGACCAAACAAAAAGAATGAAAAAAAAAACAACTAAACAGTAAAGGTTCGTTCACATTCGTACTAAAAAAAGGGTTCCTCGGTGTTCCTTGTCGTTAGTGTGAACCGGTTGGTTCGTCTAAATTTTGTCTGTTCCATTGCACACGGCTATTATTCTCCGGCAAATCGAACAATGCCGTACAGGCTACCGTCTCGGATGTATTTTATTTATGAGCAAATAAAACCTCCACTCGTGATTGGACATTGCTGTATGGAAGCTGTGAACAGGACTTTGAACGGAATGGGACCACACGCGCGACACGTCCCTAGTATCCACGCTCTCTTGTCTCTTATCTGATACCACGGTACCTTGTATATACGTATTCGCCTATCTCCAACACTGACTTATATCCTGCCTTGCGCCTATGCACTACCTCATGCTGCCTTTATAATACGCTGCAGCGTTTCGGCCCGAGAATCGCAGCCACGATATCGAGATATTGTCTATTGTCACGGCGTAAACATAAACCATAATTCTTTTTTACGTTCACAGTTTCTCTTATGGGCTATAGCCTCTATCTCTACCTCTTATCCCCTCCACCTCTATGTCTTGCTCTCTGGTTTCGCGATGCCAACTAATGCAATAACGCATCTCGCTAACTCTGCCTCTTAGCCCTAGGCTATTGCCTATATATATATATATATATATATATATATATATATATATATATATGTATAGAATGCATCGAGAGAACCGATGCAGTTAAATCTTCGTGTATGATAAATCAGCACTCTGCTATACTGTATCTATAACGTGCACGAGATGACTTCTGAAACCAACAGCGGACTTCGACTTTGTATCGTCTCTGTGGGAATCGCTTTACTGTATTTTAGCTGTGCCTCTTGTGAAAGGACCTGTATATTTATATACAGTTACCTGAAATTTATGGCATAAGAGATTGGCGCTTCTGCCACTGCTGTATAACACATTTATCATCGTTTGCGTGACGTTTAATCGGTTTTTCGAATTTCTATGAACAGTCCTCGTGTGGGGTATACCATATATATATATATATACCTGAGGATTATCTCCATGGACCGGATCTCTAAATATCTGAAGAATTACGAGAAATATGGAATAGTCCTATAACGCGGATTTATTTGGTATATATAAACATTTGAAACAGTTCGAATGATAAATTATCTTTATTTAAACAATTTATTTTTTTCTTTCACTCAATATATATGATGCTCGAATTTGTAGTTAAAGACTATGATTTTTATTGATAAAATTATCTATCATTTTCTTTTCTTTACTTGTGATTGAATTTATATTGTATATATATATTTTTTTGTTGTTCAATCAAAATTCTTTATACGTCCTGTCGCTATCGTCGTCTATCTATTGTATAAGAGCCAAATCTTCCTCTCGAATGCACTTTCGTCTCATGAGAATAAATCCAGGTCATTCGATACACGCTGAGGTATGAGGGTGGTGACGTCGTCGGGACATGCATATAGGGTGAGAAAGTATATATGTCGATTCGATATATATACGTCGTGTCAAAGTAGTAGGCGGAGTTAATGCAAGTCGGATATTCCTTTCCTGTCCCACAATGCGCGTCCCGCATTGTACGAACCCTCCTTATGTAGATCCGAACGACCCACCGCGTGCCGGCGAATGACACTTCCTGGATTTGCATGATACAATGACTCGATGCTTCTCGCTTATCGTAGGACTGCGACCGTCGCAGGAATCTCTCTGCTATTCACCGCGGCCATCGTTACGATCGTCAGAGCTGCCCTTTTGTGCACGTGTAAAAAACGGCACCTTCAAGGCGACCTTTATAGAGACAAGCAGCGGCGACATTGAAAACGGTCCATTGCTCTACATCTTCAATGACATAATCGTACATTATCATCGGATTAATTTCACACGTAACTTGATACTCGAAAATTCGTGATTATTTAAGCTTTTGTTTTTTTTCGTGTTCAGTGTAAAAAAAAAATTCTTTTTTTTTTTCCGCCCCCTTAGAATCAATACTCGTTCCGCTTCGATTAGTATAAATAGCGCTTTAGCATTGCGTAATTTATTTCTGTACTCCAGTGTCTCTGCCTGATATATGGTAAACTATAGTGACGGGTAGGTACACTATTGTTTAGAAATTATCACCTCGTTCACTATGTTGGAATGTACATTTACATATACCGTAGGGTATGGTAGGTAATGATTTTTCTTTTTTTGTTTTTCTTATTTTTGTATGCCGAATACGTTCGGTATTTGTGTCAGACTTTCGTCGGCGATCGGGACTCTGCGCGCTTTTATCGTTAGATATACGAGCGTCGAGACGTCGGCTCGAGAGGCGACTAACGAATTGCAAACAAAACGATCGCGCGCGCTTATCTTATACGGCTGTTGCCTCGAGCGACGTCCGCGACCGTCGTCGCCGTCGCTGCTTCGACTAACAATAAATTCATTACCGAGGCCCGACTACGCCTTCCACTCGTAATCTCTTGACATACTTTATGATACACCTATCGCCTGTCTCTAGCTTCTTTGTGGCGCACGGCGTGACGGCAACTTTTTTCTGGACCTATTGGGACGCGTTGTTGGTTTCGAAGGAAGAACAAAAAAAAAAAAACATCATTAACAGTTAATAACATATGGTAATTACAATAATAAAACGAACAGAGCTATAGAGCCATTATGGGGCACTAATCCTTACTAGAATTTTTTTTATAGAATCGTACTAAGTAAAAGTCTAAGATAATTTTGTCAATTGATTAATATCGATGATCGATCAAGCGAAAGCACGTCAATTAAATTGAAATATCATAATTACCTATTGATACCAAAATTCATGTAATGCATATATGTATGTATATAGGAATTTTTAAACATTTGTCACTGGACCAATGATATAAGATTATTTATATAAGGATGATTATATCCATATGTCAATCGACCAACTACCCCACTAGTATCATAAAGCAGATCCAATCTCTATGGGTATATTATCTCGAGAGCAAGGATACAGCAGTACTACAGCATCCTTGGGAAGATGCTGCGGACGTGAAATAAGACAAAAAGTCATATCAGCGCTCCCTCTCGTGTCCTACTTATTTCTGCGACTAGAATCTTCGACATGGAATATACATATCTCACGGTACCGGGTATGGGCTCGATCGATCCTGGGGTGCGCTCGTGTGGGGATGCCAATGCACTCCATGGTCGAGCAATAAATTTCACTTTATACAAAAGGTATGACAAAGGGAGCCACCACGAAAGCATATTATGCAAATATACCCTTGATACGCTATTCTATCTTGCATTCTTTATCTTTACACCAAGAAGAACGTCGAGATATCATCTTGTCTACAACTTTTCGAGCTCTTCCTTTTTTAGACGAGTGGCTATATACGCTAACAAAAGACTTTGTTTCCTAATGGGATTAGCGGGATTAGCATCTTATCCCCGGGACCGGATCACGTGAGCACGTATAGGTCGTTTCAAAAAAAAAAAAAGAAGAAATTAAATATACTGTATATACGGCGCTATAAATAGCCTGGTGACGTAGTGTCTTTGATTTTTTTGGTTTTTTTCTTATAAAATTATCTCGTCTCTCTTCATCGATTCGTTCGATTGCATCTTCTGCGTGGCTGTCTTGTATTTTATTTTATGCAGGATTCCTCCGAAGTTCGCGCACCCGGAACGAGATATCGATCGTAGGTGAGAATAGAGAGATCGATACGCTCTCGACGCTTATATGGAATCTCGAATGATTCTTGATCTCCGATTTCATCGTTCTCACTTTAAGGTTGGGTTGGGTTCCTACTTATGTTAATAATGCCAGAGTGACTGCGGCTCGTGTTTCGAGTGTTAAGGCCTTATATGTATACCTGTATACCTGTATACACCACCACTATACAGGTTCTCTTTTGCATGACTTTTTTCTTGTGTTCCTTTTTTTTTTTTTTTTCAAATTCTTTTTATGATCTGTTCACAGGGATATCCTTTATCGATAAGTATTTTTGCGTCATCGTGACACCCGTATAATTCGCTCTGCTACTTGACAATTTTACATTCAATCAATTATATAGTCTTTGCGCGAAATTTGAATGTTAATTCGAACAAGGACGATAACCGCTCTATAGGCGACTCGTAAATTTTCAATACAATTAATTAACAATTTCATATCGATCGTATTTCTATACGATCGATACTTTTGATATCGTCCAATGACTTTTTCAATTCATAATGTTTCCACTTGTTTCTACGAAACTTTTATTGTACTCTGAATTCTCTTCTGGGTAATGATCATCTTCACTCTGGTCGCCAATCGATTCCTTAGTGGGTACTAATTGCGAGTCGATATGTCCTGGTGGTCTAATTGATATTCGAACCGTAAGTCCATTAGCTGAAAGTAAGGTTCGTTAAAAAAAAAAGAAGTGGAAGCCAAGGAAGAGAAAAACAAGAAAAAAAGAGGAAGAAAATAAATTAACCGTATAAATTATTCGAAAATTTACATCGATCAGATCACTATAGATATCATTCTGTACTGTAGATCAGCGTCTATAAAAATCTTTAAGCCATCTAATATTTGCATGAAGCTTCAAATCTTGCGCGAGCTACGATCGACGCTCACCTGTTAGATTATAATAATAATAATATTAATGATAATACGTTTGACTTGGATTAAAATCGATTGATATATTTTTCATTCTTTTATTCGTCATGTCTATAGAATGCATAGACACAACGGGTATGTCTAGGGTAATAAGCCTAGGGCATTAATGGGTAGATTCCTTTATTTGAGTATAGCGCAGCTAATCGAACCCGATACCAATTTTATTTGATTCCGCAGGGCCAAAACCTCTTGTAGCCTAGTGAATACTTCCAACGATCTACGTCGATCTCACACAGCAACCGGTCGTTCGATCGACACGGACTGGCAATTACTTCTCGATCTATAAATCTCTGGGCTCGTTTTACGGTAGCGTGACAAGCCAATCGCGTGCAGCCACGTTGCATTTGAATTTGCGCGCGCACATAGCGCGTACGAGTATCAACCTCAAGGCAGCCAAGGTATTTCCGACGCAAAAATAAATCATGAACGAAGCGTTAACGGTACAGCCGTGAGTTCGAATGTCCAGTAGAACGAAAAATTCCAGGATCTTGGAATCGCGGGATTTTACGCGGGAAAACATAAGAAACGTACCGTTCGAATTTTTCGAAGAGACGATTCGTTTGCGTGCCGAAGAAAAAGCCGTAGTTTTATTTGTACTTAATGAAATTTTTATCAATCGTATATTACTTTAGCCTTTCTTCACGTGAAATTTCACTCACGATTTTTTTTAGGCATGAAAATCTTTGCGTAGCCATGAAAATTCTACTGACTTCGTAATATTCGAAGATAAAGTTTTCGTTTGAATTTAATGACGCTGAAGCTCAGGATTTTTATCATTATTTATGTCATAGAGAATTTACCGTTATAAATAATTCTACTGATTATCTGTACTGCCTGGCAAGAAGTATATCCGTCCCAGTGCGCTTATACGCGTCGTTGACATTTTCGTATGAAGGTTCAAAGAATTTCGTAACAAAAGGTCGTAACAGTCGACACGCTGCAATGCTAGTAAGAGGATACGTATAATGCTATGAGATATACTGGGTGTTTATAAATTGAAAGAGAAAAAAAGAAATTTTTTTTCTTCACCTTGCAACAAGCGTCTAAGTCCTCCGACGATACGTTCGAACGGAGTTAACGGCATCGATGTAAAGCCCCGTTCACAGTGCGAGTTCTTCGTCGTGGAAGACGCGCGACAGTAAATGACTAAATCCGATTTTAAATTCATTAGGTACGCGATGGCAGAGACGTGCGAGAGAAAGTGAGAGGATAAGTAGTCGTATCTCGATACCGAAGACGAGCATTAAGATAGAAAGAGAGAGAGAGAGAGAGAAGTGGGTATAGGACAAGAGGAATAAAGAAAGAAAGAAAAAAAAAAAGAGAGAGAAACTTTGCTCATCGGTAGCAGGAAGAATAAATCATGATAAAAGAGAAAAATAAAACATGTAGACCTGAGGGAGGTTCCCCTTCGATAACCTGAAGCGATAAAGCTACGGCCCTGAAGACTTACTTTATTAGTTACTATATCTATGTATATGTATTATATATACACACAGTACATGTAACATATGATTTTCTGAAACTCTCAAGAATCTCCAGCGTTATACGTCACTTTAGAGTCGTTCCTCGCATGCTTCTATAAATTCTTGGATTAATATTTTCATGGCGCCCTCGGGCATCCGCTTTCTGTAAAATCGGACTACCAGGAGCGTATACTACGGGGCCCAGATACAAAACAGACTGACAATGGAGACAAACTTTGTGATTTAGATACTTCGTATGACTCCGCGAAGACTTTGTGACCGAAACAAGTAACGCGTAGGTGTTATACGATACTAGTCTTGTACAACGTGGATGAATTATACGGTTGGTTTCTTTGAGGGCAGGTGAAAAAAAAAAAAAGAAGAAAAAACATCCCAAGCTGTTCTATTATCATAGAGAAACAAGCCAGTAATATATTCCACGTGTCTAGGAGGCAGGATTAACGAATTCAAAATGCAATTTTGGGTGCTTTGGATATAATTTTAATCAACCTCCCTCCTACCTCCATCCTCTGTCAACATTATCCCTCGCGATAAAGACTATCGAATAAAATAATCGAATAACAAAAGCCACGTGTAACGTTAGACAAGTAAAAATAGCCACTCTTATATATTATTGATATATCCACTTCCTACAAACGAAATCCATACCGCGTACGTGTCGTCCATGTTTTTTTTTTATACTTTTCCATAACCGGTCGACAGTTTCAATCTGATATTCTTGCATTAACACTAAGAAACTAGACACGAGTCCTTTCAAAGTTCCACGTCCTTAAGGTTAACGACAGAATTTCAAATAACTTTGAAACAGTCGCCACATTGCTGTTGACAAATTTGGAGCGTTTTTTTTTTTTTCAAATAAAATAATTTAACTATTGTAAGGGTAATTTTGTATATATATAAATACATATTGGAAAAACATTCTCAGCATCCATCCCAATGTATATCAGGTGGAACGTGACTCGTGGGAATAATATTCCTAGTAACTTTTGTTCATCCGGTACCCAACGTCGTGCACTAAGCAAGTACCTAATAATCATCCGTAGATTGGTAGTTGAATCCCCATAGGGATGCGATTCCGTAGCGTTTCATCCGGAGGCGGATCCGGTGTCGTGTCACGTTCATGCCGGCTTTGCGACTCCGAAGACACGCCATCGTTTCGCGTTCGTTGCGTGTTTGGTTGGTGGCTTTTTTTTTTTTTTTTTTTTTTAAGGTGAGGTTGAGAGAAGAGGCGTCTGCAAAAATCGGATATACGTTCACCCATCCCGTAGCAGGGGACGCCTGGCTTACCTTCGATTTAGTTTCGAGGTCACCAGATTATGCACGGGTATGGTACGGGACGACCTCAATCAGCTATATCCAATTGTCAAAATGCTGAGAAATAATACATTATCCTAATGGTTGATTCTTCTGATCATCTAAAAGGTCCTTCCAGTCGTATCCTTTTAACCTGGCTGAACAAGCTTTACTAGTTTTAATCCACTCTCTGAAGCAATGTAGGTACGATACAGGAGTCGTGTCTCTATTGAAGTGCTTTGCTGTGGGAAGGACAAAAGTGTGAATATAGTAATAATAAAAAAAAATTATGATTTTTTTAGAGTGCCGTCATTGATTTTTTTTTATGCCATTAAGGGTTGATTGGTATGTGGTGGTTTAATCATTTCTAGGCTCTGGTTTATGTATAGGGTATAGCGGACTGTTATTACGAGGTATATGCTTTGTGTGTAATTTGTGACTTTACGGGTTACTTGGTGGAAAGCTTCTCAATGCTCTCCATTGTTGGTTGAGTTCTCTGCGTATATGTGAATCATCCAGAAATAGAGACCTTAGAGATCCGTGCCGCTTGGGAATCTCTGCCCTACAGACAGTGTGACGCTGCGCGCAAGCTCGAAATAAACTTTGCCGTAGTGCGTTATTGCGTCTCTTTGCGATGAGTCAACGGACTGGCGTGGCGCAGGTGCAGAGGTCACGGATTAAAGCGTACGCCCGGAGCTCATTCAATTTTTGATATTTTTATACCTACGGGAAGTCGAGTTTGCCAATTTCTCTGTGCTTGTCCTTTGCTTTTATCAAATAAACGGAAAAAGGTCCGTCGTAGACAATGTACGTGGATGCTACTCTAAAATTCGTATAGATCCAATGCAATTGTGATTTCGAGAATTTGGAAAAATTAAAAAGGAAAAACTGAAAAACGCATCTTTTATCTTTCTACGAACTTGTTTTTACACGCGTTACACCATATATATTAGGAATTTCCTGGATACGAAAATCCAGAATGAAATTTCTCGATAATCTCGAGAGATTGCATCCACTTATCGTATAGATAACTTTTTGTAGGACGTTAAAAAAATTATCTTCGGATAAATGATCCTTCGATCCAATCGCTTCCGGGTAATTTCAAGCATCCTTGCAGACATCGGAAACGATCAAGTTCGTGATCTTCACTTTAGATATCTAATCCGCCATCTTTACCCTATGAAGATTCGGTACGAACGGTTGTTGAAAGATAAAAAGTATTTTTTTTTTTTTTTTCCTATAAACTCTGCTCTTGATTTTTTATTTGTTGATTTTTTTTTTAACTAGAGCAGTAAAAAGGGGACTGAAGGGTTATTAACGTGCGAGTAGCCAATGACGATGCAAAACGTACTGTTCGCACGTTAAACCGTGCAAGGATTTATCGGTCCGACAGGACGTGCATATAGAGTATCACGCTTTTATTAACGTGCATGCTGAAAGACGCTTTTAATCGACTCTATTGTACGTCTCGGACAACGCCGTAAGAGTTCCTTGAAATAAAACAACATAGCGCCTCCTGGTCGACAGAACGAACGGCGCGAGGGGCGAACAATGGCCTGTAACAAAACCAACAATGACTACAATAGCTCAATGTGGAGAGGGAAGTTCTCCTACTGGTAGAAGTGGTCCTTGCACTCGAATTAAGTTCAAATTTGGCTGTATTGAAGTTACTGATAGGAGCCTCTAGGGCCTCTAGAGCAGAGCCCTTATAATAGTACAATAGCAGTACATCTATCACGCATAAGATACTACAAAATGCATAAAGACGCGAGATAAAGAAAATTCCTTGTATTACTCAAAAATTACATTAAATCTCGAAAACTCTTAGAAATTCGTATTTACCTTAAGAAAAAAAAAAAAAAAAAAATGCCTTAAAAAGGAAAATATTTCTATATAATTTCAATTTGGCCTAAGTATTTTCATTGAGCTCCGTTAGTAAATTGCTTACACGTAAAGTTGAACTTGCTCGTTCCCGATAAGCATATCTGTGTCAGCAATGACTGACGAATACATGACGCTTCGAATCGTCATCGATTTGTTGATGCCTTTTGGCATACGGAATCTGCACCTGCTTCCAAAGACTGTTTGATTTGAGTATGTAAAGGCGGCAATGGCACAAGCGTTATGCTTTTATGTAAACGATAGGGAGGGTCTTTATTACGGACTATCGGTATGGCATAGAAGGTTGCTTATGTGCGACTGGTGACTCAGCAAAGGAATGCTGCACGCGCGCCCTGCCTTGATTGCCTATCAGACTCTCCACTGGCTTGCTGTTCTATAAATAATACGACACACGTATCTACGTACCCAGTACATATATCATAAGCCCGAGTACCTGTGTGAAAATGGGCAGTCAGTCGACTGCTTGTCTTTTAATACAAATTGCGACCAATTCGAAAGGGACGATCGAGTTTGTTTAGACGTTAATTTAAGGGGATCTAATAAAAAGAAGGAATTTATTTTATTTTATTATTTTTTTTTGTTCAATTAATCAAATTTATTAATCATGTATATCTTAAGGATTCAGAAATTCTATGGTAATTCTTAACGATCGTTATGCTTGCTATTGCTATGCGTATATTTTGCACTGTCAATTTCTTAACTCCGTTTCTATACGTGTAGCTTAGCGTAAAGAAGCGACAGCACGGACTATCAGGCTTTTTCATATCAACGGGAGCGTATAAACAGCGAGAAGCAATGCCGATAGCCACTCGAGGAAGCACTGCGACATGGGCTATGCTCGCAATAAGACATAACAGCCAAGAGTAAAATGGCCTCCACAATAACAGACCGATACGGCCTCTTCGTATCTTCCTATCTGCATATAAACTTCGTGTAATGCCTTTGCATACTGCGAAATCCACTCACGCCTACTGTACCGAAGATACCCGACCTGACACGAGCACTTGGGATTCGCAATATTACCAGTGATAGGTACCAGTTACTGGTCAGCCAATAGCGATTCGCTTGTATCCGGATATCATACCTAGAACTTTTTTTTTTAAATCCTACCCTTCCTGCATTTCGTTGACGTTCTCCAGCAGGCTTTATAGTACGAAATATTTGCATTTATATATATTGATATTTTTTTTCTTTTACTTTTTGTTTATAGACCAGACGCCATTTGCATTTTATTGATAATGCTATTGTAGCGGCAGTGTCCAGTTATATTTTTGTTATTTTTTCGTGAATTTTTCCAATTTTCACGTAGACATTTTATTTTTCCATTGTTTTATCATTTTTCTTTTTTGATTTTATTAAAGCCTGATTTCAGGACGCTTGTCTAACGATCCAGGATAATACTTGAAGGAAATCTTGACGGGTCCACGCCATAAATCATTGCAACTGATGCTGCTCGCTTATCTTACTCGTTATATCTCTACCGAAGTTTGAACTGGCTTTTGCAAGCCAGTTCGTATACTATCCGAGGCATATAAGCTATGGTGTCCATAAGGTTTATGGTGTCGGTATGGAAACGTCAGAGAATCGTCCAATGAGAAACGAGCCCTGTCCTATGTCGTCAGGTTAACGACGAGAATAGAAAGAGCGTGACAATCGTTACGACAGAATTTTACACATGACGATTTTTTCACTCTCGCGCGTTATTTGATTGCGATTTATAAGGACTATCGGAATTGATTGCGCGTAGGAGAAATAAAAAATTCAATTGAAATATTTGACGGATAATCGTATAAAATGATTCGATGCAAAAATCATAAATCATTGACTGTACTTTTAATAATACCGATTAAAAAATCACGTGACTTTAATACCTTCTATAGTTCAATACACTCATCTTCAAGGGCAAATTATTATCTCATTAGCATATACAAACGTACTACAGTCGTTTTTACGAATTAATAAAAAATAAAGATGACACCTCAAAAATACATTTCATTCGTTACCAGACTGCACGTAAGTATGCAGTAAAGTCAATGTGTTTGAAAGTTAATAAAAATTTGGCTTATTAATAATTACGCAAACAATAACATAAAGTCACGGATAGCAATTAAACGTATTTTTATACAGACATTTAATTCCGGTAGGTCTTAATTAAGAAATTGCATGCTAATAGACACAGTCTCGATGACTTGTGGATAATTATCGTTGCGTGACGCTTTCGCGTATTTTCGAAAGAAAATTCTTCTTTTTCTTTTTATCTGAAAAAAATACCAAAGACCTTTATTATTCTCAAGAGAAATTATTTGATCGTCTCAACTATTTCATATTTATTTTCGACCCCGACAATAAGCGCTTACAGGCTGCCATTTTCTCGGCGTAACATTAACCCAAAATAGCATCGCGTGCCGACTCGATTTATCAACCTCAACTTTATATACCAAATCACGGCAACGGGCGCCGGCTTTTACGTGTCCCGCGAACATTTATCAGTAGAAACCAGAAAGCATCGAGACGACAAAACTATACGAAAGATTTTTCAAAATTGATTACCCAAACTTTACGCAGCCCACCCCCTTACGTAAGCGCCCGTAATACTTGCCGATATATTTCAGCTATATGACGCCCAATATATTTTAATCCGACGCATTAAAATCTTCGTAAAAAAAAAAAAACTAATTCAAGCAAGTAAACAAACGTCTGACTTTACTCCTTTACTACGGATTACAATGATTAACACCGAGTCTCCTTAATTGCAAATGCATACATTAAAATCACCCTCTAATGCAATCTACACTGTGGAAAAGTATCGCGAAAGAGAGTTTACGTAATCGAGCGACAAAAGAAACTTTTTCCACCATAACTAATCGCGTTAGTGCACGCGTCTTAAAGCTTAGAACAAAGTTACCTAATATACCAAATAAACCCAGGCAAGCGTTAACCTTTTTTTTACCTTGCAAGATTTAATTGTTGACACTAATGAATTTCATGGTTACCACAAGCCAGGTAATTTACAACGATTCAAATTTTACGGTAAGTCAACATACCCGTAATTGACCAATCGATACTCAGTCTCAAAAAAAAAAAAACTCACCAGTACTCCAAAGATTGATCGATCCAATTATCGAATGAGGCAAATTAAATTTTGTTTTTTTTTCCATTCACCTTTTTTTTCCGTCCATCGGACACCCACTCGTTTAATGAAATTTTATTTCCCACCATCTTACGCCCCCCTTTGCCCCCCCACCCCCCACACGCTTCACCATTCCTCAACGAATCGTTATAAATTTTTTTTTTCTCTTCTCCTCTCACAAGCATATATCCTGAATACACGTAAACAGCCGTCTGGCCAGTTAAAAATAATCTTGGTTCGAATGTCGCAATAGGATGCCAGATGCACGGAGACGTCGATACGTACGGTCGAGACTAAAGGCATGAGTCGATGCGACCGCAAGCGTGGATGATTTTTTTAAAACTGTCAGAAGCTGTCAGAGAAATAAAAAAAAAAAAAACAATATTTTTTTTCATAGATTAAATTATTCAAAAATTTGTATCCACAAAAACCTTAAGGCAATAACCTCATATAAAACTGCACTTAGGTATATCACGGATGTCAATCTTTTCAATGACCCCCGGTGTACTTGGCTCTCTAATTACGATAACACAGTATATATCAAAAGTGAAATGCTACAGGATATACTCGATGTGAAATAATTGCGACAGGCTCACACGCTCGCCATACTGTCCTTAGGCTATTTCAGGCATGACCGGTAGCTCGCGCTTATACGAATCTTTCCCATAACGTTCGACACGCTTCGATAATCCGACACTTGTCTCCGATGCCAGATTATAGTCGCTCTAAGTGTTTTATATAGGGTACGCCCGCGTGCTCGTTGTACTCTAGTATATCTATATATACGCGCGATATAAGTAAATAGACAAAATACGTTTGAACTAAATGGATAAGATATATATACGCTACATTGTTTATCAGTTGGTACAATTGAACGTTCATTTAATATAGCTTACGTACGATAAGGACGTGGCGCCATTGTCATTTTATAGGTCACGTAATTCTTGCTTTTCGTTTTATTCTAATCGAGTGGTCTTGATACGATTTTTTTTCGAAAGCTTAAATTATTTTATGATTGACAAGGATTTGAGTTTATATTGAGTTTTTATTGATTATGTGAATTCTGGTTTTTATATGTGCTGCCACGCGTACTGGTTGATACGTATCCGATACTGTTAGATTAAATATGACATACGAAATAATAGATATATCGTTTGTTTTTGAAAAATATTAAATTTCAGGTTATCGATGCATTTGAGGTGTAATCGGGCTTTTTGAATTTTTTAAATAAAGGTTTTTTTTGCCAATTGTAAATATTTCAGTCGTTCAAGGTATCTGCTGCTATCTTATCAGTAAAGTCAGGTTGACTCGAAGGGTGTCACGTGGCAGGTAATCGAGCGTCGCGACGCTCTTCTACGTGGTGAAGATAGAGACTACCCTCGGCGTCCCTTTTGGCGTCGACCGACGAGTCGCTTTGCATCCAAATGGGACGTCGACTAAATCAGGCATCGAAGACTCAAGAGAACCGAAAAAGTCCCAAGAACGTAGAGTCATAAGAGCCTTTGGACGAGAGGCGGCCCTTTTTCGCCCAATTATTCCAGTCGAGCCGCTCGGCCACTTCTGGAACGAGTTTCAGCTTTCTGGCTTTAGACGCACAAAAAACGAGACTTTCGTTTAAAAGGATCCTCACCAGTCTCATGCTCCACGGACGGGTGTCTCTGATAGCTGGACCAAGAGACATCAGCTTCCTGATTGAAAAAAAAAAAAGGTTAAGCGATAAGCCCCACACTTATTTCAAATAAAAAATGTAAGAGTTACAGAATTTTTGAATACAAGTGTATCGCGAGCAAAATTGGACGATGGAAATTTTTCAGTACAATTACGTCAAGCATACATCGCCCCAACAAACTGTCTATATCTGTTTCCTGTGATAAAAAAAGATCTTGGCATCGCACATGCGGTTTATTCTAAATAGACTTTGAAGGTCAACTAAATAAGCATGTACAAGGATGGAATTTGCAATATCCGCCCATGCAATTGCAAACGAACGTACCGACTGTTACTGTCAGTGACTAAATCACACATTGAGTGAGTAGAGTAAAAAAAAACTGTATTCGATTTAAGTATCGAGTACTGTAAGAAACAAAAAAAAAAGAGTTAAAGCCATTGGTATCTCGTTATGTCATAAAGAACGCGTGGTCAATTAATTCCTGTCAACAAGGTCGATCGATACAATTCGCGAATAAGTAACAATGCCAAATTACCTGCCAAAAGTACAAGAGCCTGCCAAGAGCAATAATCAAAGACTACCAGTACTTAATTGTACGGAAGAAATAATGACGTAACAAAGTATCTATAATTATTTAAACTTATCTTAAAAAAAACAAAAGATTTAGAAAAAAGGGGTAATACAAAATTGACGCATATCAAGGAACTCAAGAGTATCCTCGTTGGTCCAGTTGTTGGATCTTAAAGAAGCCGATATCTTTCGTCACGATGCTGCAAGATTTACACCCACTGCGTAGAAAACGCTTCCTGTCACTTTGATCGTGCTGCGCGGAAGAGGCTCGAATGATTCCGAGACAAGAAGACAAGAGACAGCGGTTGCACGGCGAAGAAGAATATGAAGACTGCATCGTCACAGTAGGTGCATCCACCATTCACCGATGCACCGATTAATCACCAGGTCGCTTATGAGCGCCTTCTCGTAGTAGATGGACTATAAATACTCTGCAAGCCGAGCGTGTGAGGTCTGCGTTCATTCATGCGGACGTGGTACCAGCGAAGTGCTTCTTTTGAGGTTGCCGCAGGGAAAAATGGCTTTAGGAAATTATTCCATGTAGGTAATCAGTCAGATTGCATCTGGAGCTAAAAGTTGCAGTTGGCCTTAGGCAACTTGAAGCATGGTGTAACCCTTAAGGCGCCTAGTGATCTTGTTTTCCCTGTTTCCTTTTCTTCTAGTTTTCCTGGTAAAAGTCACGATCGACTAGATCACTTACGTGAGTTTGATTAACTTTGTCTTTTATTTATTTTTTTTTTCTCTCTTCGTTCCCGGTAAATAATTCACTCGAGGTCGTTTGAGAATTTACCGTTTGTCAGACTCGGAGAATGGATGCTGCGTTAAGTGAATATTGGACCCTCTGATGTGCGTGGGCTGTGTCCTCTTTTTCTTAAACGAGACGAATCTCACTTCAATTTTTTTCTTTTGCTTTCTTCTTCTTCACACGATCAAATTTTTGCATCGGTCTATTAGACTCCAATCACACGTCGACGCTTGATAAAGGCGACGTGTGCTCGTTGAAAAGGCGTGAACGATTCATGCGTCTTCCAGCGTGATGACATGTTTAATGAACCCTGCATAGAGTAGAGATTTGATGTCGTCATGCTATTCGTTACAGAGTTAAACAAATTTTTGTTATAAATACTCTTTGTAGTACTATACTATACATAGTGTATAATATATACATGGATCAAAGACCATTCGGATCGTACAAGAATTGCGCTATAGTGATATATCTGGTTGGCGCGAAATTCAAAATTATATACCCTACATGAGATACAGTTCCAAAGTGGAATGTGATGTTAATCTAATCCACACATTGAAATTTTTTCTGGAGCACTCAGTAAATTAAAAAAATAAAAAAGAATAATAATTTTCGAACGAACAGCAGGATAAATATTTATCATGGTAAAATATCATTATCGAATCTGTGTCAAAGATTATTCTGGATCCTGTATCAAAGCTATCGTGAGCAGAGGCCGTATAAAAGCAAAGTCATGTGAAAAAGAGCCTTCGGGGTGTCGAGATCCATGGAATTAACGACGTGACACCATGGGGTCAGTAGGTACCTACTTAGGTACAAGATGGGAGCGTGAACAGATTAGGGGAACGAGAAAATTTGACGAGGCGGTGAAAGATTCTATACTTTCTTTTTCCTCTCTCCTTCCTTTCTCATCGCCGCACCTCGTCGATCTCTTTTTTTTTTTTTATTCTACTGACGATCCGCCCGTGAGATAATTACACGCGCTACCCTGCTGAGACCTCGTAATAACGCCTGGAGTTTTAGTCTCAACCAATGGGAAAAGTTTGAATGAACTGTAGGAAGCGTTTCCCATAAGAGCAGACTAGAAGAATATACTACGCCGTACGTCATACACACCAATGACCATCAGTTTACATATAGTTACATGGGACCATACGGATAACACTTTCACAAAGTCATCGAATATCCTGTACAGATTTATAACTTATAATTAGCTCACGCGTTATTCACGTCTTCGGAGCTTCTTAGAACAAACTGATAAAAATGCTACTGCAAACTCGTTGTAAAAGATAAAACGAATTTCCCAAGTTTTATTAATAGTTAACAATCCTAGAAAGTAGTGTATAAACATCGCTTATCATTTCTGGGTATAACACGTATTCTAGATAGCTCGAATAAGAGAGAATTTCAGTAAAGTTTTTACCACGTAGATGACCCGTCAAAGTAAACATTTGTAATCAACAATTTCCTAATGAGAACAATGCCAGCCGTGTCATTAATAAAGCTCGACTCAAGCTAGATTAAAACAATAGACACGCACCAATATCGAAAATCTACATCAAACTGTCTTCTCTCGATGTTAAATCACAATGCTCTATTCAGTTTCCAAGCGTCTGTTGGAAACCATATCATTCATCAAGTTGACACTGTTTTCAGGACGACGCCATCTTCGATCATGGCGCTCACGCACGGCCATAGACTATAGGCAGCAAGAGTCAAATAGTTCAGTGATAGATGGGGAAGTCGTGTTTTTTATTAGGGACTCCCATAGCACAATTTTTCATTGCCAATGCTTTCTTTGCCAAAGTTAACGTGTAAGTAATAATCGATGTAAAATGTGCTGAAGAATCTAGGCATTTTTATATCTGTCATCTTAAACTACATTTCGTATAGACCGACTGTAGGAAGAGTGTTAGCGCAATGAAAATAATACGAAGCGTAGTTCGAGGAAAGTGAAGCTGGATGTAGGTGGCGCTGGTTGACGGTTGTGAAGACGAAGAAGGAGGACAAGGAAGAAGGAGTGCCCACTTATGCAAGCGAGTGATCCCACTGTGCTATAGATATATCTCGGGTGTACATACGTGAGCACTTATGCGCGTATGACGTTACATACGGATGGATAAACGCATAGATATAAACATGGCGGCCGACAAGACAGGACAACGACGGGAACCGTCCTACATGGCCCACGCGTTTCTTCTTTACTTTGACTCTGTGGACTTCGGTCTTCGTGTCCCTTTTATAATCGTGCACGTTCGGTTCCTGCCGCAACGAGGATACACGATCATCCGCTACGATATGCGAACAACGTATAGCGAGACTAATGCTCGTACACGATGCATTAGAGCAGCTCGATGATCATTGCCTTGGTAATATGTTGCTATTACTTATACATCATTTGTAATGTATTACTAGCCTATCCCTTTAAATGATCTCTTAAAGGTCGTCAGTGATGTACATTTAATGACCTCCGAGTGATGCATTGATAAATACACGTGTATATTTATCCTAGAAAATATAAGGTATTACGGGTAATACTCACGAAGCTCTCGAATTCATACGGACTATAAATTTTAATGTGTGTTCAGGCTTTACGTAATATTCGTTAAATCTTGACAGTTTAATTTAAATCATTCCGTCAGTGAATTTACTCTTAAGGCGTTCATAAGAGTTAAACGTCAATCGGGATTAATGGAGCGTTTCCATTGGAATTTGTAATTAAGAATTTGATATGGTCTGCACCGTGTCATACTTTACTGTATGAGAGGTCGTATGCGATTGTTTATTTTGCATCATTTTATCACAACATTCCGATATACGTAAGAAAAAGGCAAGTTTGCGGTTCTTTATGGGTAGGGAAAATAACTTTAAAGAAAAAAAGGAAATTGCTTTTCTGCGTGTCGGAGATACTTTCGTTATTATCTGTACGGATAGCATTACTGTAAGGATACTACAGGTTATGTCTACTCGGTGCATTCTGAATCGATGCACTTGCCTCTTTGGTCCTCTTGCAGGAAGCATGCAATTCCTGCGGTGCCCAGGGTGAAGCTTCGTTGGACAATTTGCTGCGGCCATGTTGCATGGGACAAGATAAGGCGGAATTCGTTATGCGAATCGCGTCCGACGTAGCGAAGATGCGGGCAATCTCGATAACAATACGTATATTTAGGCGATGCCGCTTCTACCGGTATGCATACTCCACGTGCATGCGGTATGCACTTGCACCACCGGGATGCAAGCCGCTTCGTAGCTAGCAGGAGGCATGGCGGACCCGGCTTCATGGGTATCTCTATAATTTGTAGCGTCGGCTATTCGAGCGTGTAACTCTGTAATGACGTAATGACTCCGTCAGTCCGTGGTAGTAACCTTAGGCGCTCACTCGGTTCGTGGATGCACCTTGATGCACTGAGATATGCATCCTCGTGGTTAGTATGCGCATAATCGTCAAGAATAGTATTGAAATACAAAGCCTGTATTCCCCACGTTATTAGATACGAGATACATGAAAGACATTTTTTGCAAATTTTCCCAGAAACTAAATTTTTGCCAAATTTTTCGGGTATTTCGATTAAAATATTATTTTCGTACTATACATCGTTAGAGTCTAAATACGCTTGATGACGTCGGCAAGACGGGTTGTTACCTAATGTCGCATTTCTATGCCACTCAACGGACCCATAGAAGGGCCCATTCGCTGTTGAAAATACGTGGGCTGATATATAACGTAGCGATTTTTTTTAGAACGCCGCTTACGAAATTCTTGATGATCTCTTTGTTTCGGAATAAATAGGTGGGAACTTGCGATACACGTAGATGAAAAAAAAATGTGAATTGAGAAATATCAATCTTGTAATATAAAAGTGGAGTCGATGCTCCCAAACGTAGTCTTCGTCATTCGACATTATAAACGATGTTCTTCGTCCATTTTTATACTGCTGGTATCTATTGAGAATAAAGTTACATGAGAATCCGTTCAGTTCGATTTCACTTTCGAAAGCTGCTATATACGTATCAACATCCTCGTATGCAAGTAGCGACACGTAATGTCGACCAATTGTCTTACCGACGTCATTTTCTAATGCCAATTATCGATCAGCCAGCATTAATTTAACACAACAAAGACAGACGTGACTGGTATAAGGACGCACGTGCAATACAAACGTCATTTGCTGACGTTGCCCATAACACAAAACCCTGCACTCTCTCCCATGCAATGCAAGTGCATACGAAATGCATATTGTTGCATGTTAAAAAAAATATCAACAAACAATATTTCCAAGACAATCAATTTTCAAAACCCACTTTTAAAATTCCAAAGGCTCCTTTTCCTCGTAAGAAAAAAAATGGACACCGCTCCAATATGTACCAAGACAATTAGTAGTAGCAATGGCGTATAATAATATTGCAAGGATGCAGTCATTCCGTCTGGTATCATGTGTAGGTAGCCTCTCGAACCCACCTACGCGTGTAATACTTGTTCACGTACGTGAATGCAACTCTCTCTCTAATGCAATAGATCTTATTCAACAAGGAAATGCAACGCACGGTATCGACATGTGAAACGAAAATCGTAAAAAAAAAATAAAATGTCATGCGCACTTCTCTATATGCAATTATTAAAAGAATCAAGACAGTGACGTGACTCGGTAAAGAAAAATAAAATGACACAAATTTGATATCTATCTACTGTACGTCTTAATCGGTCTCCAATTTGAATGATAACCTGATAACATTGAATGTTAACAGTCATGCCGTCTAATGCTATGTGTGGGCAGCATCCATGCTACCCACTCGCATGATTCCTGTATGCATTTATTAACGCATGCGACTCTCTCCGATCAAGCGCGATATCTCATAGGGAGTATCGACTGTTGAAATTGTTAATCGTAACTGGTGGTCGTTGAATTGTCAGCGATGCAATCGTAGCTGCATATAAAAGTCATTGTCAAAAGCGTCGAAATACCGTAACAAAGAGCGCTCGACAGTTCGATATCGGTATAAATGAATGACGATAAAGTGCATCGCCGTTGCGTATAACGTCATCGATGCTACAACGGGTGTCATCAATTTAAATACGGTCAACTGCCGTCGAAATAGATCCCCCCATCGCAATGCTTCGTTTTGGGACTCGGGTAAACTTTCTGCTTGTTTAACGGACGTCGACCCAAAGTCGAAACTCGTGTCACGTCCGTAACGTTATCACTATATGTATAGGTTATGCAGTCGCGAAGTAGATAACGTCGACGTCGAAAAAGGGGTTTATCGTGTTATACTGCGCTAAAGAGGGTTTATATTTCTGTCAGGGTATCCGCGATAACGGAACCTGTACTTGTTTTCAAACGTCGATCGAACGAGAGGATCGATTCGCGGTAGGATAACGGGTGTGTTGGATAAATTGAATTTTATAAAAAGAAATTATTTAATTATTTGGAATCTTGTGGATAATTATTGTTTTTTTTTTTATCAGTACTTTATTTACATCCGACTGATAAGAGCTTTTTGGCCTGGAATAGGAAGTCTCGATAGTGCAGCGTATCCGGAATTGAAGTGAAAGAAAGGATAAGAGAAGAAAAAAATAAGATTCACATTTTTCGCTAGTACACAAATGCACGGTGGCTCTACGTTGAATTTATATACGTCGTAGCGACGGCATGCGTCGCTGTCAACGGTGCAATGACTCACGTAGTATGCGTGAAAAAAAAAAAAAAAAAATAGATTAAGTTCCCAGCACCGTGCCGACTCTCGGAGTCCTAACGTGTGGAGCGGCTTCTGTTGCGCGAAGTTATGGTAGGAACAGTTATGATTCAGCCAGTAATTATATTCCACGTTACGAAGTACCGAAATAGATTCGCTGGATGCTGGGAATGCCGGTGGGCACTCAGTCCTCCATGGACCACGGAGATTGCCGCTAAATTAGAAACCGGAGAGCAGGGATACGCTCGTTAGCTCGCGTCTACTGTGCAAATAACTCGAAGTCTTCGTTATACAGTCGATAGACCCTTATGCTAAACGTGTTAATCGAGCATCTTTTCTTTTGGTGAAATTTTGCAAAATTAAAACAAAAATTGTAACGGTATTCCAAAAATTTCTATACAAATTCCAGTCAGATTTGTATTATCTTTAAAAAAAAAAATAACGTTATAATTATCCTTCTTAAATAGCTGTAGCAATTATTAAAAGAAAATAAATTATTTTCATTACACTGCAATCAGAAATGCATTACGCTTGCCACTGATACGTAGGTGTCACAGTGATGCACTGAAATCCCTAGTATGACGTGTCAAATGCCAAGAAAATTTCAAGTTCCTCTTATTCCTTTTGACAAACAGTGTGTATAACAAGGAAAGGAGAACGAGAGCTTACAAGAGGCGTTACCAGTTCAGGATCCAAGCAATGTATCTCATGGTTCACATTCAAGACACGTCTGACCCAAAGCAATTAGCTCAGCTGGTTCTCCCGTGCCACAAGTGTTTCAACCTCAAGAACTACCAGTACAGTCCCAAAGAAAAAAGAAAAAAAATAGAAATTACAATAAGTGATCATAGTATTGGCGTCCATCCATCCATCCATCCAACCGGAAGATTCGAGTCAGACAGAATAGATAAGTCCCGTACCGGAAGTTGTAAGTGAAGAGGATATAAATAAATATAGGAATTTCGGTGTTCGTGCCAGTAGATACACTCGCTTCACAGTCAGCCGCACGAGAAAGTGACATCAACGTAAATAGTCGTACGCATTCTAAACTAAATGCATTCGCGACGTCTCGAACGTCTCCCTGTTTATCCCGTCGGGCGAATCGAGCTTTTGCTCCTTACACTTCCGCTCGCAAATCTTAAAACACCCGGCATTTCTCTTGGCAACGGCACAGACGTCGCCATGAAATATCTGGCACGGATGACTTTGATCTGCCATACCTACTGCAGTTGGTGTAGCTAAGGTTGTAGTAGCTGTTACTTGTTTTCTTTTTTTTTTTACTCCATACTCTTCTTGCATTGCTGTCCTCTCGAGCTTATGCAGTTTCGCCAGGCACTCGCAACTGGACCAAATTGATGCAGCCGCTACGTGAGTAACATCCTGGGAACCAGGAAGCATTGGTTAGTAGGTGCGCATGCGCAGATGATAGTTTACGCAACTGCGTATACGTCACTATGTCGGATGGATGTCTCGACCAAGATCGTTCTGTTTTACTCTCTCTCTCTCTCTCTCTCTCTCTCTACATTTTCTAAGAGTTCTCATCGCGTGAATCACACTCACCGAAATTCTAAGTGCATCCACTTCTCGAAAGTCCATTTTCAGAATGTCCCGTCTCGAGTCGAATGACTTGGTATCGCGAGACAATTTTGGAAATACACGTGATACGTGTCTATTTTCTTTTATTTTAGGCTAAAACAAAAATTCTCTATTCCAGTCTACTTATGCTACGAATTATTTTGTATCTTTCAAACGATTAAATAATACCATAGCTTCGGTATTAGGAATGCTCTCTGACAGTAGTATATATGTATACAGTGTTATTATATATTTATAAGAAGCCTGAAGATCAAGTAAAAAGTTCTCATTAAGTTGTGACGTAATGATATACTGTCGTTAAGTTGAAATTTGTAATTTTAAAGCTTTTTAACTATATTTAGCGTATATATAGTTATACTGCATATACTTGCACCGTCCAATAAAGCAGATAAGGTTAATCCATGTCCTTTGGTCTTTATAGTCAGCGCCGACGCTGTTTTATTTTAATTCTACGTAACGGCATCTCGACCGTGGTATATCGAGATCCTATACTTCGAGATCAAGGTGTAAGCTGGTTTTCTGGTGCCAATTAATTTTATAGTTTCCGCATAGCCGTAGACTAGCGGCGAAAATTCCGTCTGCGGTTTTCGAAGCTGCCGGTTACGCGGCAGCCGTATTACCGGTACCGGGCTTGTCTGTCGCGAACGCCAAAAGAGAAATACCACTTTGGTCTGCTTGGTTTTTTGAATATCCCGCCATTTTGGCGTCTTTGGGCTTTCTGAGAATGGCAATTTGTTCGCTGGTTCCTTTTATACGCACCAAAGATTGCGATTAATGGCCAAAAGTTTTCTGACGTCGCATTCGCCTTTTTCGCTTATCTTTCCTATACGAGGTCTGATTAGCACAGGAAGCGCGATGCGGTACGCGAATTTTGAAGATTACGAAATTAAAGGTTCGTTGCCACGCACAATTTTTTAATTATTTTTTTAATTAATTATTTTCAGTTTTTTTTTTGTATGTGTATTTTCATTATGGTACGTCACTGTACTCGATACGACTGTAAATTTCAAAATGACTCGTTGAACTTATCCTTTGCTTTTATACATTCGAAAATGTTATTTCAATTTGACGTTTTCACACGATTAAATTTATTATGACTTTTCGTGCAAATATCATAAATAAAAATTACCACGGATAACGACCCCATTTTTTATACTCGGTGCTTGTTATCTTCTCTTATTCTTTATACGTTAAATCATCTTTAATTCGCACCTGAGTAAACGCGTTAAGCGTATCCACGCGACTGCGTTGCGTGACGAACTTTATCGTACAATTTATTATAACGGAATAATTATTTTTTCTTAAAAAAAAAGTAGTTTTCTTAAAAAAAAATCAACCAAAGCTTAATTAAATTTAAATTTTACTTTATTTTTACGAAAAAAAAAAAAAAGAAAATTAATTAGAGATCCAATTATGGAATTGCAAATAAAAAAAAAGAAACAGCAAATTGTTATATACGGTCTCTACTCTATTATTCTATTACGCAATTATTCATTTAAGAAGCCTACAGTCATTTCGCCCATTCTCTACCGTTGACAATCGGTTAGTCCAAGAGACGTCAGTAACTGCATTCAAATGCATAACGACAAGTATTTGCATACCAATGCGTTCAATCTTGCAGTAATTAAACAATTGACAAACAATAATTTTTTTTTTTAAATATCAATACATCATTTACAATGAAAATAATAAAAGGATGAATGAAAATAAAAAAAGTTCAGTTTTTACGTAGCTTCATTTTTCGTTTTCCCAAAGCTCGCTTGTTGTACGCGTGGATACGGAGGCGTCGCGACGCCCCGGAAAGGGACAAATCGTACTATACATAAGAGTCATTTCATTT
>JARPRG010000096.1:102892-113656 GCA_031001745.1 Hartigia nigra | reverse complement strand
ATTTTATCGCAACCTCGTTTTCATGCCGATTTGCGATAAAACGATTCGCGCGAATACAAACCAGATGCATATTCACTCTGATATAATTCGATTATTAAAATCGAATATATAATAATAGATTTCGGTACACAACTTTCTTTAATTAATGCAACGCTTAATGAAAGTGACTTTCGCAATATCGCGACGAATCCCCCTCCCTCCCTCCCACCCTCACTCCCTCACTCGCCCCACATAAAATTTATTCTGCAAATTTCTTTTTTATAGACCTACCGTATACTTTTGAGGAATCAAAAAGAAAGCGTATTGCTTTTACCGTTAGACTTTTTCATGTGTTCCCACGGTATAAGGATAATATAAGGATTCAATCGTAGTTTAAAACACGTGAGAAAGAGATTGAATTGGATGCTGGATACAGAGTCAATTATTCTTCATGCCGAATTCGGATTCGGAACTTTCCCATTTTCAGGTGCCATTTACGTCGCAATATTTTACACGAGCCATTTAAACTCTGCTTGTTTACCGGCGACACCTGCGCACCTGGTGTGCCTTCCGAGTACCGAGAATCCAGAACTAGGTGTTATCTTTTAAAATATAGGTAGAAGTTTTGAAAACAAAAAAAATACAGGAACTTGCGTCGAGCGAACCATTGCGCTACACTCGAGTTAGCCAATTACTTCTTTGTACATTTTTTTTTTCATTCGTTATTTCCTACCTCTTTATTCCTATCCATCCGCTACGCATATTTATCCCCAAGATATATTACGTAATTTAATCAACTTTTTGTCTGCTCAACGTATCTATTTTCAGATTGTTTACACTACGAAAATATAGTAATAATCTTAAGTTAACGTAGAAACAATAGAAAACAAAATTGTTTTCCTTTTTTCAAGCAGGCAATAAAGCTTCGTCAAAGATCGGAGAGCCATTAAAATCAAAGCAACTCGAGGAAATGATCGACGATTCTTCGTAGCTGGTAGACAACGCGAAGGAGAGGAGTGAGATGGTCTCTTTTTCTTAGAGAACAATGAGAGGGAGATTAAAATAATTTATGATGCTGCCAGTCGCAGGCGACAAAAACGATGGCCGCTAGGTGGCGTAAAAGAATGCCGAGTTAAAAGGGAGAAGAACGGAGGTCGTGAAGTAGTGAAGCAAAACTTGATTTTTTTTATAAGCCTGCTGCATTATTCTTTTTCTTCCTTTATTTCATCTTTTCTTCAATAATTCTCTTTCTCTCTCTACTCCATTTCTTTTCTACGCTCTTACTACTTGTTTTGGCTTATAACGCAGTCTGTCGTATCTCAAGAAGCATAAATGTCCCATTGCTGAGTTACGCGCTACCTGTTAGTTGGATAATTGCAAAGGTTTTATAGCCGCTGCTAACACAGCCAAAATACAGGTTAGACTCGCCATTTTTATCAGTCAGAACAAAAGTCTTCTCTCGAAACTAGCCAAATTCATGTTTATACAATAATATAATAAGACAGTAACTTGAGAAGTTATTAATCTGAATCAAGCTTTACAGCCATAAAACAGAATGGAAAATTATTCTTTAATATTAAATCATTGCCCTGGCCTGGAAACTCAGTGGAAAAAAAAGGGGGAATAAGGTTAGATCAGGAAATACAAACAATAGATCGGATTTAAGGAAAAACGGTAAATCAACATAGGATGCAAATTGACACGAACAGGAATGTAGGAGAAGAGAGAAGGAAAATCCAGGAGAGACCACGTGATCTTCCATGAGTCCCGATTTGACAAATATATATATATATTTTTCAGAATATCGTATAAATTTGTAAAAACTATTTTGTAAAGAATTTTTCAATAATCATCGTGCTCTTTATGTTATGCAAAATTTATATTTGACTTAATCGGTTGGAATTAATGAAAATATCATAGTATTAATGATGTATAGTATCTTTGAAATGCCAGGAACATCCTTACTCAACCCGTCACTTGACTATGGCAGCTTCCTCACGAGTTTCGCTCAAGTATATCCGAAACCCACTAAGCACCCTTATCACGTGCTCATCAAATTCGGCCTGCCATACGCAGCCGGAAGCTTTTTGCAAGAAAGAAGAACCACCCCGTTACTCCTCGTCCACAAAAGTACCCCAAAGAGCGTTTGAACTATGCGCCCGAGTCCTGGGTAATACGTAGTATAAGGTCACAAAGAGCAAATGCCGTCTGTCTACCACAGCCTGGATAAAGAATGATCATTCAACCAACCAGATACACTCGAATCCATACGTAAAATTAGTCACTTAATCGCGAAAAAGATCGTGAAATAAATTCGCAATAATTTTTAAGCGACTGACGAGGAGCAAAATAACGTTTGAAAATTTGCGCCAAAAGAAAGTCACTTTTTAGGATCAAAGGATATATTGCTGTGCAAAAATTTTTTATAGAATAATGACGTATACCTATTGGTTGGTTAAATAATTTGCATGTCTAAACTTTACTGGTTGGATTGATACAAATAATACGCTAATTATTAAAATCCTTTGTCAACTTAGAGTCGAATAAGTGAAAATTTGTAAAAATTTCTAAACCATTGTTATTCTGGAAATTTTTCAAAGGGAATGTCTTTACTATTATACTGGCTTTTGTTCTCTCTTGTTTTACTTGTACTTGCATCTCCGACAAGAAACGCCTTTGCCGGATGGTAAACGCAAAACAAAATGGACGTGTGGATGAGAGGATTCCGTTAAGTCTTGCCCGATGGGACGCTTATCCCTTTTTATTCTGCTTCGCTCTCACCGTCGAGCTATCCAACATGGCGCTTTTATTCTTTCACTTAACTCAGAGCCTAGGAATCCCAGGACGATCTTGCTTTCTGGTTATCCGTTTTCTTTTTATTTTCGGGAAATCGTAATCCCTGCACGATTGCCAGGACTCGACAGGACGATCTAGAAATATGACATTCCTGGATCGTCCTGTGACTCGAATGGATTTTAACTTATTTATTTTCTTGTTTCTTGGACCAATCCTGTGCTTTGCATGGGACACGAGTCTATTTTGCAATATAAATAATTATTGTTTATAATATAATTTTTGTTGTCTATTGACCTCTTGACTATTTTGAATATATTAGGGAATATCGTTTACTCGAAGTTTGAATGTTGGGTTATATAATTTTTCATAATAATCTACTTACGCGATATACGGTAAAGGATTCTAATTCGAGGTTCTTCCCTGTTTCTATTATTAGATTATAGAATATATTATGAGCTTAAAGGAAAACCATATTTGTAACATAATACGTAACATAACCTGTGTATGCTCTATATGCAAATTCAATTACAGAAATTGCCAGGTACCTTCAGATCCTATCCGTATAGAATTTTAGGGTTAATAAAAATTTGCATAAAAAGCATAAAAATTTGTATTAAAAAAAATTTGAAGAATTTTTTTTTCTACTATCCATGTATACTTATATCTCTATACATGAATAATAATAAAAAGTATCTATAGCCTATACTCCATTCGAACTCACTCGAATTCTTCGAAAAGCTTAAAAATGTTTTTCCTCTTTTCAATTAATCCTGACAAATTATTCGCAAATTACTGCAAAATTTCAACTAAGCAGGAAATCAATGAAAATAAGATATATCCCAAGTTAGCTCATTTCCGGCTGGATTAAACGAGCTGATATCTTCTGATATCATTGACTATCGTTATATATACCTATATACAGGATAATTAATCGAGGACTTGAGAAACTGATCGAGGAATAGAAGCAGCCAATTAATTAGGCATTTAATTTAGATTCTATCGCTAGTAAGAGAATCTCATAGCTATATATATATATATATATATATATGCCGGTCAGGTTGCGATAGTCTTTTCCCTTCTCACTTTGGCGAGTCTTGCAGAATGTTAATTATCTCCGACTCTCCGAGAGAGAATCTCGTGACTCTCCCGCCAGGAGATTCGCAAGGTTTACGAGATTCAGCCTGGTCGTCCGGTTTTTTAAGGGCGACAAGCTTAATTACGCCTTAAGGATGCTGCCGTGCTGGTGCTTATTAAGCACTGTTTCATTTTTACGTTCACGAGGATGGGGCTCGTGACCACTCCAGGAAGAATTTCGATATTATCTGGGAAGGAAAAACAAAAATAAATAAAAAGAGAGAAGATCCATAAGCTCATCCTATAACACTTACGTGATTCATGAAAATTCTTCCTTTTTTTTTTTTCAATTTAATTCCATTTCATTACATTTCCAATTCTTTTTTTTTTTGCATTCCTTGCATTTCGATTCCGTCTTTTACTCGTACATAGTTGTGTAATTGCTGTCGTCCACTTTTTTTTATCTGCAAATACAGATGTCAAGTGAAATTACACGTGTTGCAATTACGTGCTGGAATTACGCTGAACTTCAATTGGATGTACTGTAGAACTTGGCGAGGTTAGGTCGAGTGGAATTTCGTTAGGAATTTAAAGAAAAAAAAACAATTTCTAAGATAAACATTTTTTTTGTTTCTTTTTAGAAAAATCGATTGGAATCGATGGTACTTAGTAATCGTATAGTTTGAATAGTCGTTAATTATACTAGGTTAATTGATTTAATAGCTTCGGTCAAGGATATACTTCCATACTTGGTTCGCAAGTTCCTGGTTCGAATAGCAAACAGACACAAAGGACAGTCTGATTTATAGTAACAATTTTATTGGAAAAAAATGTGAAGAATTTCCAACAGAAAAAAAAAAGAAAATCCACTAGTACAATTACAGTGACTCCTTCGATATATTTGTCATCGTCGCTATGCCAATCGATCTGATCGATTTCTTCGATCGGTTATCTAGATCTCAAAATTTTTGATTCGCGTTGCATTATAAACTTGGCGATTTCTTTTTTTTTTTAACGAAAAATAAGGATCGTCCTTTATTTAAATAAAGCATAATTTGACACGTACAGCATACGCCTATTACGTCACTTGGCAGATGCGCCATTTTCCTTTATCGTCAATCGTTATTCTGCCTTTTCGTTAGTCGATCTCCTGCAGATGCTACTGACATTAACAAATGACTTCGCAAGCCGACAAAACGATCGCCCGCATTCTCGTAAATCGTCGCGAAAAACCGATTCGCCACGATGAATCGAAACCCGCCTGGATTTCGCTTGGCTTCTCGTGCCATTAGAACTGTCGATCGACACTATCTTGTTCCTAAGCAGTCGCCATTATTGCGAATCACGTTCAACGATCGCATCTCTAAGATAGTATTTTTGTTTAATTGAGAATATCCACGGCGTAACACGTAGCATGATATATATATATATATATAGTGTAGCTGCATATATTTGTACTATATGCCCTTAGGCTATGTGTTAGTGTTCTCATGGAACACTGGGTAAGTGCGTACGAAGTACCATACACACTATAGATACAGCACGTACCCTATATGTGAGTAGGTACCTAAAGGAAATACAAAGCGCAGCTTTTTATTTTTCCAGCCCTGATCCCTCCTTCTGTCTTCGTACTTAGAAAAAACTGTCACGTTAGAGCTTTCCTTATCCACTTTTTATTAGAATTCGACGTGACTCCTTTATTCGTTCTAGCGCGTATCCTTATTATTATTAATTCGATTTGAGACAGCGTACTTATGGATATAATCAGATATACCGGGTGTGGCGTATATATAATATGTATTTTTTAATATATTTTCTCTCTATCAATGCAAATAGGCGTAAGGACTTTATAGGGTGGGTGGATTTAATTTTTACGTATACGATACACGTTTTGATATATCGTAAAGAAAATTACGATACATTTGGAATGTAGTTTTTCGAAAATATTCAGGATTTCTTCGAAATCATTTCTGTCGCCCTTAACCAGCTTCACGAAACGTTTACTTCACTGGGGAGGGGGTTCCCTGAGTGACCGTTGCTAAGGGATGGCAATCCCCCCTTTGCTGGAACTAACCCATCTCCGTGAATCGTTTTGCTCGTCGGTTCAATGGCTCAAGTAGATTGAAGCGTTGGTCCTCTTGTTTTCCGAATCATGAAAACGGGAGAAAAGAATTGGAGCATGATCGTTGCTTAATCGAAAACTGCCTGGTACTTTGAGAACGTTCAAGATATAATTCCGATATTTTTTTTTATTCATTTGGCGGACTTTGATTTTTGAATTTCATGGACTGACGTAGAACAAATACAAGGAATATATTTTTTTTTTTAATGGTCATTTATGTTAATTGATTTTACATAAATATTATTTCATCTTAATATTTGATTCAGACGTTTTATAGGATAGGTGAAGCTTTAGCATTGAATTCGATGATTCTGTAACGATGACGTTGTACGTCTATATGATATTGGAAAGTCACTTTGCACTCTGTATAGCTAATTCGATAGACGTCGACGTCCCGACGGCAATGAACGACTTTCAGTCGTAATAATAGGTCAGTCCTTCCTTTAATGATTTTCGATTGATTAGAGGTTGTCAAGAAAAAAAAAAATGTTTTTTTCTTCTCTTAATGCTCCGCAATTACTCGGTACATATCTTTCGAGAGTAGACAAGGATTATTATTATTTTTTTTTGTTCGTTGCCCAACTACATTAGCATCGCGCACGCGAAAAAATAAAGATTTGCAAAATATTCATTGGAGAATTTTCAGTAAAGGAAATAGGTACCGCCATTCCGCGAGCATTAATAATCGAGGATATTCAACGAGGTTTCTACCTGCCCCAGTACTACCCTCTGTATTCTCCTACTAAAAGCTTTATGGAATGTGCTTTAAACGAAAATTCACCCTAAGCTTTCCAAGGGCTTTGAAATATAATTATAATCTCGTGGGAAGCCTCACGAAAAAAAAAAAAAAACAAAAAAGGAAGCAAATAAATTGTTAACGATGCAACGATTAACGTTCAGATCTATTTATACAAGGGGTATAAGTTATACGTGCAAATTTTACTGGTTAAAACATGAAAACCGAATGTTTTGAAGAGTTTGCGTAAAAAAAAATGCCAAAGCTTCTTTATAGCATTGAGAAAAAGTATCACCTTACTTATATGCATACGCTATTTTGCATTTTGATGCTGAATAATAACAGTAATCGTCACGTGGATAAATCCACTCGATAAATCGTCAGAACCTTTACGACATTTACTTTAAGCACTCGGCTAATGCGGCACTGCAGAAGCCATTCGGTCCCGACGACCCACTTCCCGTGTTTATTTGAAGAATTACGAGCGAGCGAAATCCGCAAATGAGAACGCGCCAGGAGCCGGAAAAGTAGCGCGAAATAAAATTTCGGTAGACGCTCCTTGCGATTTCGCATGGACGAATTTAATTAACGGAATCATTTCGGTGGGCCATTTTATACTCGGTATGCTTTTTGATATTTTTCCTTAAGAAGGGAGGAGGGAAAGTTACCTTTTTTTACCATCCGGGTCATCCTCTTGTATACCGGTTGAAGAAGATACGTAAGATGAATGAAATAAATGAAGAAAAAAAAAAAATCTTCTCAGCAATTTACTGAAATTGACTCTCACTCCCCATTACCGCTCTTCTTTATACCGATTATTAATAAAAAAATATGAAATTTGTAATTTTCCCCTAAATTCCATAGAGTCGAAATTTAAACCTCAATCGTCTATTTTGATTTTGAAAATTTCTCATGGATTAATCCTTACGTAATTGCAGTAGAGGTTTAATCTGTCTTTTTGGAAAGTTGACTGACGGCTGGGATAATAATTGCTACTAGCTAGTAGCTATGTCGAGCTGTAGCTGCTACTCGGCTGATAATTTGCCAAAGAATTATACCAACGGCAAGAAGCTGCCAGTTGCCGGGTTTCCATGTAAGGGAAACAATTATTCGCAATGACGCTCTTTAACTCGGTAGTTGGTAATCTGTAGTTGGTAGTTGGTACCGGTATTCGCATTATGGCGGTGCCAAGTCACGCAGGCGCCTCATTAATTACATTATGGCCACCGTCAAAGCCAAGGTCACTGTCTTTCGTTTACACGAGACTCCATTCCCTTAGCCCTGTGAACAGTCTTACAAACTTAAATTTAAACAACAAGATACCTTCTTTACTTTTCTGTAATCTTCGTCGCTCTTTCTTATTGAGTCTTTGTATTGTCCAACGATAAGAAAAGAGAAAAGAATAATAACAAAAAATGGAACGAACTAGTGAAAATCAATTTTCTTTTTATTTATACTTTGACTAAACAAACGTTGTATTGTACATATGTGTTCCTTGTTCTTACTCCAACGCACGGTCGAGATACGCAGACTGAAGGAATATCTAATGAGCCAGACGTCTCGTGTGGGTAGGCCAGTTTGCAATCGCTTCAATGGAAACTAAACTCTCGGCATTACGAAACGTTGAATACGCTGATGCTTTACGGCTTTCTGCGGTCACTCTTCATACGTCCATTTTGATTGTTCAATTATTCAATTTCAAAATTTAACATCGATTTTACCATTACTCTACACTCAATTTACATGTCTATAGAAGAAAATTACGACAATTTTTTATTCTGCTTTTTTATTTTTTAATTATATCGTAAACTATATTCTTTAGACTGGACGTTAACGTGCTTTGTATACGTAACGCATTATTAACTCGTATCGATTTGTCCTGCACCGAAGGTTAGGTAGGCAAAAAATATATATGTATAGATGACTTTTCGAAATATCTATAAAATTTATAGTGTACGAATGATTTTCTTTTTTTTTTTAATAATATAGCGAGTCAATGATTAGCTACGTCACGAGCATTCAATATTATTGATACATTTAATCGAACGTCTTTTGACTCGAGCAGTCAAGAAAGTGGCGGGCTCTTCGGCAAAGTATGGAACATAAGCATAAATCGAAGATTTAATCATCCCGTAGGAATTCCATAGGAAATCTCGTCATAGGCAAAAGTCCAGGTTAGAAGAAGAATAAAAATTTGTGATAATTATTGTTCTAGAAAAATCAAAAATGTAAAGTACCTATAATAAAGCCAGAAATTGATACGTTAAATAGGATGGAATTTCGAAACGGCTTACAGACTTGTTTTGGACTTGAAAAAATATTTGATATTTCAAATCGAAGGCAGACCTAAGCATTTACGACTGTACCGGGACTTTTCCTGGGAGCCAATTATCTTAATGTCTACATCAGAGCTCTCGTTCTTCTTCCCATAAAGCTGTGACGGACATTTTACAGCAATTTCTTAAACACTTACGCTCGTTACAAGTATACCTACGTTACACCCATCCTGACTTGTTGATCGCAGCTACGTATAGCGAACGATCGGAAATTACACTGGAGCTTCTAAATTGGGGTCCGTATAGTACAGTAGAGGAAAAAAAATATATCAATAATTATCTAACAGACATTCCGAGATGCATTTCAAGATATTTCTTAGTTCCAAGCAAAAGGTGGCCGAACACTTTAGTAAAGAAACAATTCATAACAAATGAAAATGGTGTCGCGCGAATAACAATAATTTTTGTTAACATTGATACGTATTTTTTTAAATCCAATATTTTTTTCTTTTAACAAAAACTAACAATGCCCACGTGAACAATTCGAATGTCTGAATAGCATAGACTGTTGGCTATCCTGATCAGGATCGATACTTGATCCATGGAATTGTTCATGGTACTGAACTCTCGATAGGCTACGTTTCTAAACTGTATCCTAAAGGCAAGTTTGAAAATGGTTTTACAATAGGAAATAATGGCCGAATCGAAAACCCAGTGTTTTGTTGCCGCGTGGAAGTCCGAACGACCGTAATTTACGCGTTGCGTAGAACAAAGGAACGCTGCGAGTATCGGGAACGCCGAAAAAAAACTCATTGGCGGGAAACCGATAAAAATTTCGAATAAACAATATATATTCAAAGCCAGTATTACGCAACAATCAATATGTATACATTAGGCCAAGTATGCCACTCGAGGATGCTGGGGTCGATCGCTTTTAAAATTTATCTCGAATACAAATAAAAAAACGCGACCTGCATTTTGAATGTCATAATGGATTCTCGATACAGCACATAATGCATCCATTAACTGCATTTATCGGCGTGACTGCACCAAAGTGCATCTGACACCTTGCCAAAAGGAAAGAAAAAAATAAAAAAAAGATGAGAACCCAATAGAAAGAAGAGCCGCCATTATGGTCGAGCATTGAGTACTACTACAGTCATAATAACGTGTAATTATCGGCAATTGTAAGGATGCTTTACAATTAGGCACGTGATATCATCCTCCAGCGTATGGATTTATCGATGTCAATAAATATCGAGGTTGATCGTTTCACGTACATATATAACGTATAGGAAAGCCTGATCTTGCCTGCATATGCAGATACATATATACATATACTGTATAGAACAAATCATTGTGCGTCGCAGTTATCATTGTCGTAGTAATTAATCGGTACTGATTGCAACGCGATAGGATCGGCTCAACTCGGCTCTATTCGGCTAGGCTCGTTGGCAATCTCGAATACGTTGAAAAGCGATGCCAGTCGTAAAAAGCAATGAATACCGAGTCATTAGTGCCTGATCGAACTCTCTTTTACTTTTTCTCTCTCTCTCTCTCTCCTTCATTCTTTTTCTGCCACTTTACTCTTTTCTCTCCATCCCTCTCCCACGCTCCACTTCACTCTATCCACTTTCTCGCCCCATCTCATTCTCACCGACACTTCCCTTCTTTTTTTTTCACCACGTCTCCAATCAAGAGTAGTGCTGCCAATCGTACCGTGAAAGAAAATTTGGAAAAATCAATAAAACAAATTCAATCAGAACATATCTCTTATTATA
>JARPRG010000096.1:71005-85479 GCA_031001745.1 Hartigia nigra | reverse complement strand
CCACCTTTATTCCATTCTCTGCTTATACCTTCTAAACCGCCATCTTATATCCTTTATCCTATTCGCTTATGCTGTACCACTGTCTCTCTCGCTCTCACTCGATCTTCATCTTCAATTTCTCCACCTACTTCAGAATCTTCTGCAAGCATGAACTTCGGCTGCCATTCGATTTCCCGCATTTTCTTTTATCTTTCGGTCGAGGCAAAAATCAACGAGGAAATCCACTCGTGAAATCGGAACCCTAGAAATTCGATTTTGGTTTACCGAGAGAGCTGCAGACATTTTTAGTCTTTTTTTTTTTTCTTTATTTTTTTTACATTTAATTCGTAATTCGGAATTGGTAATTTTCAATGTTTTAAGGACTTTACTTTTGTTTGGTCACTAGTTACTTTTATGATTTTCTAATGACTCCTTTAGGTTTCACTTACAAAGCGTCTCATTCTCGACTGGACCGTCATAGAGATTTTTTTAGGAATTTTATCTGAAACTACAGGAGAAAATATCCTGCCAAGAGATAAATGTAATTGAATGTCGCCATAGCAGACGACACGACCACTTTATTACTCGTTCATTTTCGGATATCATCGGAACGATAATGAAAGTTGTCACAGCCCTTGACAAGGGCTGTAACGATCAGAATAGGCTGTCAACAGGATACATAGTACTATTTACTCAATTATAAATCGAATGCTTATTCTTTCCAATCTACAAAAGTTACATCACGTTGATCCTCGTTACGAGAATAACATTACATGCCGAACATAAAATATCCCTAGAAATTTTGTTTTCATCGCTACCCCACGAAACTACCTGAATCACATTTCGCCCATATAACTTACATAATTACACCCTTAATCAAATATTTGTAATTAAAAAAAAAAAAAATCATGTGTAATTTACCTAGTTACATTAAAACCAGCATATAAACTCAATGCGATTGGCTACTTTCGATATCTTGCCGTAAACTCCCTAGGCAAGCACGGTGATACCAACTGCCCACTATCAAGCACTATAGTTACTATTTCTTACTACGTCAGCATAGTCAAAGCACGGTGGCCTAGTGAAGCGAAGAAAAAGTCTGAGCCAGCACGCTAAGTCCCTGAGTATATTACGTTGGCAGAACTCTATAAGTCAGGAGGAATACAGAGAGGGAGGATACGACGCGGCGCCGTCCCGACGCCTTTCCGCCCCTTAAACCTCGAAAATCTACCTCCTTCCTTCCTTCCTTCCTTCCGTCCTTCCTCTCCTTACTCCGGTTTCCCCTAACCTCATCGATATTGATACCTACCCTTAACCCCCCCCCCCGGCAACCCTTCGGCTATTCTGACTGACGTAAAATGTAAACGAACCAGCGTGTCTGACAAGGTTTGCTCAGACCTTTACTACTTGCCTGAGCTTTCACTACTATTACTACTACCGCCTAGTTACGTACTGTCAATACTCCCGTGACTGACGCTGACAAGCCTTTAACACGCGACCCTAAATAAATTTGTCGAAAATTTCAAAGCTTATGAGATTACATAGGATATATTTTTTTTTTTGTCGATTTATTAATCATTTTCTATACTCGAATATTTTAGTTATTTAATTTACACGATTAATCACTTAAATAAAAATCAAGGACTTACGGTATCATTACACAGTAACTACTAACTGTAATATCATGAAATATCATAGACTAAACATGTAGATCAAGAAATATATTAATCGTTACGTAATACACGACTATCATTAATATTCGTAATAATATTAATTATTACCATAATCATGAAATGCCTTCGTAAACCGTCATAGAAATTGGAGAATTCAGTGCTCAAATTTCGTTCTCTTTGTTCTCCAAATTAGAAACCTCATTTTTCCCCCGTGCTATAATATTAATTGATCGATCGCCAAGGTTAAAATTCATTCTGACGCACGAAAGCATCAGAGAATCATCGTACAGAGAGACATGCGTGTAGAGCAGCGTCCCAAGACGCACCTATACCAACCTAACCCGACCTAACGAAATAACAGTATAAAAGTTGACTGTACCTCGTAGTAACTTGACTAGCCATACCGCAGGGTAATTATTTCCGGCGCAGGGCCGTAGCCCGGTTTTCTGCCGGGGCGGCAACCGGATGTTACCCCGCGTATCCGCAGGGGTCGCCCCGCGACGACATTAAGCTCGCCGTTAGCCAACCTATGATATATCGCCGGTCATATAATTTGCATTACGCATGAGAGGGAAGAGTCGCTTCGAGTTATTTCACAACCGTGCGCCAAAACCACACACGACCACTGCCTGTCACGCTCTCTGAACATCTTGTCATCGGAAGGACAAAACTTGTTATGGAAGTTGCTAGATTTCAGAGAAGAAGGAAGAAAAAAGAAAAGAGAAATTTAATACGTATTCGCGACGGAAGCGCCTCCTGGCGGAATCACCTATGTATTATGCAAAATACGTTCTCATTTTTCTAGTTATATTTTCATATCTATATAGGTATGGCTGACTTGTGCCAAGATTTATCTAGTGCTCTTTGTGCTCTTACTGGTACCGTATATACGTACTATACTTATCTGTCTGTCCTTACTAGTATGACGTCAGACGTGACGTACTCGTAGGTGACTATTTTTTTTGGTGGAAAAATTTAAATGGCGATATTATACCTATAATTCCTTGCTACCTATTGATGTCGGCATCCGTTTGCCTCCTTGTTAAAACGAATCTCTCGTTTTCATTGAAGATTCGTGGACAATTTGCATGCAAGTGCAATTTATCTCGGGGACGTCTTCCTTAAGTGAAATCCTGGAATTACACGACGCAAGTTACGCAAGAGATCTCATCAGTCATTCGCTCCCTCTAAAACCACCACCCCCTGAGAACCACCCACCTAACCGTGTCTCTATTCTCAAGTAGATTTCGGCAAGTGAAAACGCCTCGGGTAGCATCCCTTATTACAATGAGACATTCTAACCAGCCCGTCTCTTATATCTAATTTATTACAGACGCTATAGCTATATTTGTTGTTTGAACCATAGTGAGAAATTAAATTATTATCTGTCGAAATTCATGTACAATTAATTAATGTATAATTATTATTTTTAATTGTGAATTTGATTTTTGCATGACGTCGCTCGCGCTACGAATACATTTTTCATGTAAATGCGTCTAACAAAGGTTGAAGCACTTAAACAATTTTATTCTGACAAAGTAATCGCGTAATTCATCCCTCGTGAATGAAGTTATATATATACATACAGGTGCATACGTGAAAGTCTACTTATAGTATATGATATATATGAGTATACCTATATATACATATACTGTTACGTATAGCGACGCAACGCTAAAAAGCTCACCGGGGCGTCGCTGGTGGCGTAAAAAGTTTTCGAAGAAACCGCCGGGCGTGAAATTTTAATTCACTCGCGAGTCGCGAGAGAACCCAACCTCCTCTCATATTTTCAGCATCCCTCTCTCGCGCAGCCGAAGAAAAAGTTGGCAAATGGGAAACAAAGAATATTAGCGCGATTACCGGAACCTGCAGGATTTTTCAAGCCACGAATTTTTAAGAAAGGCTGAAAGGGTGTGCGTGTGTATATATATATATATATATATAGACGAGGGAGAATACCGTGAGAGTATCCATGAGGGTTGAAGATCTTAGGAGGGTCGAATAGGTACGGGTATACCAAGGGATTGTTATTTTCTACCCTAGAAACAGGGGTGCAGATCTCATTGTCCATTCGACTGAAGAGAAACGATTGAAAATGAATTTCTGTGAGTTTCTCGACCATGTAAATCAATGACGTTCAATGAAATTCAATTGAAAATTCAAGGAACAATCTGATCGAATCGATCGTTGACGATCGATCGACACTCGCCGCTCGAAAGAGCAATTTCGCATAATCAGCCAATTCGAATTTGCATTGTAAATCGTAGCTAACTTCGAAGACTGCTTAATTCTCAGCAAGAAGCGTAAACGAGTAAGAGACTAATCAGTGGATACCGACAGTACACGTACAGACTGTAAGGGACGCTGCGCCACGATTACCCTTATCTTATAATTAGTATACTTGCTCTTTAATTACGATTAGACCAGGATAAGGGACCAATCTCCCTCTTTAGTTAGCTAATATCGAACCTCGTTATAAACCCATGTGCAAGTTTTAATTTATAATTGCAAAGAACTTTTCGAATATCAATCTAAAGTACAAGCATAGCATCGACTAATTAAAATTTAATTGAAACATAAATAATTGCAGTCTATCGATACACCACCAGTCGATTAAGAAATTCATTTATGTAAATTTAGTATACATTTTGTTTTGTTTTTTTCTAATAAAGCGTTAAATAAACACTGTGTCGAAGGGATCTAGCAAAGCCAAGTCGACTCAGGCAAAAATATTTTCAAAAGCCAGTGACAGGCTGCTATACTGTTTTTCGAGTGGGATTTCATCTGGAGTGACGTATGAGTGATGATGACTAATGTACGCGCAAGCAATTTACATCGTGCTTCTACGCAAGGAGATATATCCCGTTTCTCGTAACTCCCTTCCAGCATCCTCAACGTCCTGAACCATACTCAGGCCCTTATACCATCCCTTACCTTATTTTCGCACGTGAACCACGCGAACCCTTAGCTAGCAAGGACGGGACCCTCGAGTCTAGCTGTCTACATATAGGTGCCCGTCAAGCTGACGTTTTACCAAATTGCCATCGTTTTTATCAGCAGGCATGTATACAAGTGCGCAGGGGCGCACATGTATATCGTGTCAAATAAAAGATACACCCTGTATAGATAACACGCTACATACCTATACTATACTAATTGTAAATTAAATTAATTCACTATATTATGTGTGTGTGTGTATATATATTCAAATCTCAATAATAATTTTATATAATTAAGTCGTTAAATTTTACGAAAGCTAACACGCTGTTAACGAGTTAATTTATTAATTGGAAACACAAGGCGTTTATGTACATGCTTATGCTAAGTATATGTATGTTATGTGTTAACTATGATCGTCTATTGGTCTTCGAATGGTAATGGCTAACGGCAATGCCGTCATGACGAAACGTTAGTAAACAGTGACGACGATTTATGTAAATGTGTATCATGCGGGCCGTTAGCATCGATTCAACAGCCAAGAGCCACCCTTGGCAAGTCTGCCATTGAAAGTGATGATGATAAAATAGCTTTACTCCGATAATGGAGAACATATGCGTTTGCAGGTATATTTATATATATGGACATGAGTATATACGGGTATCGGGGAAAATGCTTTTGAGAAATTTCGAGGATCAATGTAATACGTGGATAAACATCTGATAAATGATAAACGTGAATCTGGTTAAAAGATTAGATATTTATATAGGGATGGTGCATAATAACTTTATTTAATTACTATTGGAAGAGAAAAAAAAATGAAATTTTTAAATAGTTTAATATTTTATAGTACAATTTTTCTCAATTTACTCGTGACAATGCATACGTATATGCGGCTTTGGCACAGGAGGCAAAAATTGCGTGAATTTTTTTGTTCTTTTTATTGATTATTGAACTTAAAATTATGACTAATTGAATCGATGGAAATTTAGAAAAATGTAGGCTGACGAGTCATTTAAAAAATACTTTCGGAAGATATTGACTTGTATTCTATGGATTCATAATACTGGGTGGTTCGAAAGTTTGTCATTTTTTTTTACCACTTGTGACGCATTGATCAGCGACTTGGAAGCGGTGACGTTATATATCAATGTTTTTGGGGGGGTTGCTTCGAGCGAGAAAAGAGAAGACGAAGGGAGGCGTCAAAGATGAACGATAAGGGTGCGTTAGAAAGAAATCATCCCTCAGAGGCGTTCGGCGCCGTGACGGCGCTACCAACGTCGAGACGTCGAGACACCGGGCTGCGAAACTGCCCATTTCAATAATGAAAAATAATCGTTGCAAATTTCCCGTCTATCCAGACATTTTTGTTCCATCGCCAGCTTTTATCTTAAAGACGAAAGCATTAAAAGTTAAATTAAGGAAAAAGTTCAAAGGAAAAATCAATTTACCATAATTCTTACTTCTTAATTATACAGTAAACTTATACCAATATTCTTGCAAACCAAATTAAAACTTACAGTGAAACCATTGAAAATAAAGTTGCCAATTTTTTTTTAGTCATAAAATACCAACGTGACCCCAAGAAAAAAAAAAAAAGTCCGTGCGAATTTTATCAGCGTGAACCGCTATCCACGAGTCGTACGTCAGGATTCTTGATATTGCGTTAGAAAACTTATGTGAATTCGATATCGCACTTCCCATTTGCACTGCTGCTAACGCTCCCGATTCTTTCCCGCCATCTTTCTACGATCTCTAGGCTGCTGCTACTTTTGCCGTAGTGCCGTATCTGGCAGATCAAAACTCTCTTATACCGATAACTACACAAAGAGCGTCTACAAGCAACGATAAAAAGAAGAATTGTAAAATAAAAATAATGTCAACGGCAATAACAGCCAGATCGGTACTAAAGACGCAGCACGTATCCCGGGTAAACGTTATCCATAACATTTCAGAACGCGACTATAAGGATGCGAGAGGAAGCATTAAAAGAAATACAGAATCTACGTTGTTATAGGTTAGGTAGACGACTTTCTTCCGACATTTTATTTACGGTTGTGCGCTTTTTTTGCCCTGCTCCGAGCCCAGAGGTTAAGCGCCGTTGGAATGAGAAGAAACGGACGCAACAACAAAAAGAAAAAAGCTAACAAAGGATACAGCATAGACAAAACAAGTTGAAAAGTTTCATTCGCTCTTTTAGGTTAGGTCGTTGAAACGAATGAAAGTAAAAGCAATGCCAATTCAGCGCAGAGACGACATACCTGCATCTAACGCTTCCTTGAGCACTGAGCCTTTTAATGGATTTCGAATGGCAGTTTAATGGCGACTCGGCTATTTAGAAGCAGTCGATAATCGAGTCGAATCTCTCGATATTGAACACAGCTGAGAAGCGTAACCAAGCGGCGCTTTACTGCGCATCGATTCGTTAATTGTCCCGTTCTGTCATTGGTTAAAGCGGCTAGTTAAATGAGCGCTTATTGGCTGTTGTAATTTGAATCCACTGAGATAGCAAGAATAACGCCAAGAAGAAGAGCATCAGCACGAATGGTTCGAAGAATATTCGAATTTTTATGGATTGTAATTACTGCTATATGTATATACGCATACAAGTGTATGTATATATATGTATATCTATGGTCTGGTGGATATTTGACGAAAATTGTTTGAAAAGCCAAAGGAAAATATTGTATGATTTTATTGAAAATGTCTCGATGGAGTTTTCAAAGCTTTCCGAACGGCAAAAAATCGTTTGAATCAAAGCGACGTTGTATAAAGTGTAGACGTTGGTATAGGGGCGGACACCCATTCACTGTCGCTAACGACGTAAAAATAAACATGGAAAATAGGCGGTATTAAAAAACAGAAACAAAGAGCTGTGGGGCCCGTACAGAATGTAAACAAACGGGTGTATAGGCATCGGATCCGTCGGGACGGAGTAAGCGCAAACTGTTGGGGTGCCTTTTCCCAGGAGGGACAGGAGATATATTGCACGGATGCCTAAGAACTGCCTCTTCTATTTTCCAAAATGTCCACGAAAGAAATAAAAGGGATGCACAGTGCAGTCTATACGCGAATCCATATATCCCGATGGTGTCGAAACTGCAAAATGCATTATTTACATTTTCCATTTTGTTTAAAGCTTCTCATGACGTATGTGGATGTTAATTGAAAATGTGTGTATAAAGGATTTCTGAATAACAGATAGATGCTTTAAAGAGGAAGGGAATTACGTCTTACTAAACCGTTCTAATAATTCCACGACCGGCACTAGTATAACGACTAATGACTGAACCACATTAGGGCTCTGGATACCCAATGCATTGTGGTCCACTACAGCCTCCGTGATAGGTACATAACTTTCCACTCAACCCGTCGCCATTATTTCGCAGCCAGAGAAATCACCATAACCCTATATCGAATTCGCCTAAATCCCATAAGATGCGTCATATGGCCGGATTAAATAACATTTTGTACGAATACCAAAAAAAAATATGTCAACATAAAGAAAAGAAATAGCATTAAAAGTTTTTATTATTGTTAAAAAACAGTAAAACAAAAAATTCCCATCAATTTTATACCACAATCAATTAAATCTTGATCAAGCTTTGATATAAAAAATGTATTTAACCATTGAGATGAACTTTTTAATACATTATGGTAATAATACCGCCCTTGCGAATCCCTATTACGAAAAAAAAGAGGACCACGTGCAAAATGGATGTTTTATGGGATAGATGGTGTATGTGGGTGGTAGTCGATTCAAGGGAATCCTCAAATTTAAAGCCAAATCCACAGTGGCATCCCTCTGAAATCGTATCTCCTCCCATACCTCGTATCTTTTCTCGGCATACAACGCATCCCCCATTCATCCCTACAGTGTAGGTACGCACGGCTTTTTATCAGAGGGAGCACTCCAGGCTCCCTTTAATTAATGGCAAAACGTGGAGTCCAACGATGGGTCATGTAGACCTACAATTATTCTGGAAGTCCGTAGAACGAAGCGCCGGAAAATAAAGGCAAATGAACGAACCGACATTACTGACCCACCGGAACACACCCTTACTTCTTTGTCGCATCCAACCCCTTGCATTTGCATCCCTTAGCGACTTCACTGACTCCCAGTGATATTCATAATAATTAATGGCAAATTACAAAGAAAAGCAATAATAATAAATTTTTTAAATTTGGTACATATAAACCACCTGTCATTTTAAATTAATATATATTACAAATAGAATGGTTTATCTTATCTTTATCCTCCACTGGCGTAATTCTTATCGCAAATTTTTAAAGCAAAACTTCAATCTGCAATTCCTCACGGTCCATAACGAGAAACACATCGGTTCCCGGATCTCCCAAATAATTATGATGCACTATGGTGCAGTTCGGGTAAAGCGATTTTGGGCGCATCTGGGTCTCAGGAAAAAAATATCAGGGAATGAAAACAGTGGGTAATGCGAAAGCATTGCCGGCGCAGGGTCGTTACGCGCCCGATCATAAACGCAGAGCATATGGGTATCGAAAGCCTGCATAGATCACAGAGGATTATCCTGGTTCCCGGACCATCCCCGGACCATCCCCGGACCATCCCCGGACCATCCCCGGACGCCACTGGATGCACGCTAATTGCTACAGAGACACGAGAGTGCTTCCAATTCAAAATCCACCCCTTTGTATAGCGCCCTTGTGGCCCTCTGCTTGCGTGTCTCTCTTGATCTCGTATATCCACCACTCTCTCTCTCTTTTTCTCTCTCTCTCCCCCCTGTTCACTCTCCCAAAAGCTTCATTGTCGATGAAAGTGTCAGTGAAAGCTCGAGTTGCGATACCTTGAATGTACGAACGTGTCTCGATTCCAAATTCACGGCTTACGTCGACCTTGGACCCACGTTGCAATCTGATCTCGTATCTATAGACAGCAAAATTTGACATTCAGATACAGACCCCACGAAGCTTTCAGTGACCCTTGACTTTGGCAAGAATAAAGTACCTTATCTTTTAATACCGTTGGATAATCTAGATATAGTTACCAGAGCAATATGTATATATACATATTTTTTGTTTATTTTATCATTTTATATTAGAATACTTATTTCAAGCTAACAATAAGATAACGTTTAACGTCATTGTTCACGGTCCACTTTGAAAAAGTCTCTAAACTCAAAGAGCAAGTTCAAACTTAAAAAAAAAGCGATCTCCACTTGCACAATGTTTTTTCTACAGCAATATTCAAACCCTTAATCACCCTCCGTAAGTAAGGGCTAATGTATGCGCGGTCACACGCACTCACGCGCGCCCTGGCAACTGTCGTGTCGCGTCGAGTGTCAGATGCAACGAAACGGCTTTTAACTACGATCCAGCCCAGACAATTCCTCGAGTTTTATAAAAACGGATTCGCACAGCCGCAGGCCTCTAAAAACTTTCACGCTTCACCCTTTTACTACCCTCCCTCCGAACAGTACATTTATACCATTCTCGTAGTGACAACGTCAATATTTCCTAAGGATCCATAGCGTGCAATTTTTTTTTTTACAAAACAAAGTGCTTCGCTCCTAAAATTTGTTCTCAACAAAAATCAACGACGACGTAACTAAAATTTCCTTTTTTTTTTTCCCAAAAATCCAACTATTCTATAATTGAAACTTTCTACGTTCATCCCCCTCTGTGTCTTTTTATCTTCTCGTGAAATCTATCCAAGAATAAGACGCTCTCCCGAAAGGGCATGGCTTTTCAATAAATGGGGAAGAGAGCCCAAGCATTGTGACTGCAAGAAGATAGATAAGGTATGCGCCGAGGGGTCGAAGCTTGAAGGAAGATCGTCGACAGGCTTTTGGATGGGTGGATCGCATATTAAATTGTTCGGTTCGCGCAATGTCGGTCTCACCACTCACCACCCCAAAAAAACCCACACTTCCCAAGTTACCCAATACCTAGACTTACGCATACACTTCAGGTTACCCTCGTATATTGGCAACTTGTTAATATACTTTAATAGTAGAGGCGCATGGACGCCGGCGTACTCGCGCGACGCCGAAGCAATCGATCAGACGGGAGGAGAACAATGCGTTGCTTAAAAGCCGAACTTAGACGACGACTACGTCGTTTCTCCTTGTCATTATAATGTCCGCCTCGAGAACGTCGCTAAATTCCTATGATTATCGTTAAGCCTTCTTTTCTTCCCTTTCTGCATTTTGCTTTCATCGAAGTTCGATGGGATTTTCTAAGTCTAAAGAAATCTGAAATAGTACAGTGTAATAGTGCATATACATAATATCTCAATATAAAATCTGTAATAGGCCAATTATATTTCTTTCGATTAAATCCAAGGATCTACCTTCCGTGGGCTGCTATAGAAATTGAATATAATAAATAATAGAAAAAAATGTTTAAAGATATATATTCAGTGACTGACTGATAATTGCATCAATTTTTTATATATACTGTGTTACGTTTAATGATACATATAAGCAGAATTTATTTTAACTTATACGAAATATAATAAACGTAATAAATGATGGAGCTAGAGAAGAGACTCGGATCTTATCTAAGAAAATCTACTGAGGGTCCTGCCACCCCATCTACTACTAGACACCATAGCCCTGTAGAAGGTTCACGGGTGCACCGGCATAGCTAAGGGTCATGCCAAAGTTCGTCGCTCGTCTCCAGTCTAGACGGCGATAGTACATAGGCCCGAGAGTAGGTAGGTAGGTAGGTAGCTAGGTAGATACCTACTACCTACTAGAAGTACAGTGCCGTATGCTGTGCTATGCCCTGGGTTAGGAACCCAGGGCATCGAGTACGCAGGACACGGTCGTGGATGGATGTTTTTAACCTCCCTTGAGCTTGGAGCTTTCTTCCATGGTAAGAAGGAAAGTCTGCAAGAACGTATGCTGGAGTTACGAGCTGTTCACTTAGCGAGACTCTTATCGATAGTTAATCGAGAATCGAATGAAACTTTATTAGCGTCAGGTTTGTTTACCATTAGAAAAAACTGGCGCTGTACCTATTTATATTACATGAATTATACGGTCGATATAATGATTTAAAAATTCTATTTAAACACTTGAATTTTGTAGTAAATAATATTTAATATATTTTTAGTAGTAACACGTAAAATTTGTCGATATGTTGCTTACTCGGTCTGGTAAAAAAATAGTTGAAAAAAAAATACGTCGTTGGTTAATTATTATTACAAATTCTGATACGTCATCGCTTCCTGTCACGATACTCTTCCTGTCCATTCATTTTCAAAGTTTCGTCTTTGCCCTGTTCTTCCGCGAAAATTCATTTCCGTGCAATTTCACATGTACCCATAGAAAGTCGCATCAGCAAAGTTAACGGTCTCTAATAAAAAAAAGAAAAGAAAAAAAAAAAGAAAGAAAACGTAATATCCTGCGGACGAAATCAGTAGTGTCTGTGCAAGCGCCATTATCCAGAATGGGATTGGCTACTATCACGTAAAACGGAAGCCAACGCGATTATAGGCAACCGCGCAATCTCGTTTGCCGAATATATCTAATAAATTCATAAGTTCGATTGGTCTCTAATGTCCTTTACAGCTAATCCACCTTCTATGGCCATTTAAAACTGATTAGTATCACATAGCACCTTTTCAAAAGGATCGAACGCCAAAGGATACTTTTGAAACAGGCACAGATAACTACAGAAGAGAGAAAAAATTAATAATCAAGAGAGCCTCTCGTTAAATCCACATAACATTTAGAAAGATATAACAGCTACAGGGAAACACGTTTAACAAGAATAAATTTACTTAGACTGATTTATAATCGATAAAAAAAAAAAAACTTTGTTACAAAGAAACATTACTAACTTCCTTTACGTAGATACTTGAGAATAGTGACCGCACGATACCCGGTACGAATTTGCCATAAATACCAAGATTTCGTAATAACACTGAGTTTCCGAAGCTCGTAAAGCAACACGAGGTAGGTGATTATCGACAATAGCAATTACTGCCTCGAAGAAAGATTAACAGCCATTACCACTGTTTCGTTACAGAAATAAATTGTTCCTTATGGGTTTTACGCAGCCATTTCTAAGTTCTAGACTACGTTAATAAAGAATACAAAATAGCGACGTATAAAGATGTACAATTAATTTAATACGAAGCACCATAACGTTCAACGTTAAATATCGAACAGAAAATTGGTGAAAAACTCCATAGAATATTAATTATAAATATTTAATATCACTGACATTTAGTACAACCATAGACTTATGTATTACTATAGAACAGAGAGCGAAGGAAGATATGCTTCTTCTCTCTATCCATGTGACACTACGGGGATGATGCGCATGCGCAAAGCATCGTACAAGGGTAAACGAGCGAGTGAGTCAGATTCAGTCTATCTCCCTTAGTCGATTGCTTTTCCCTAGACTCTCGTCAGTCTCTCGGCGTCCACGAGCCGTGTATCATCTCAGTGTATTCGATGCACGGTGCGTCGCACGAAACGAAAAGACATTAAGGAAACGCGCTGTGAGAACCGAAAGAGCAAAAAAAAAGTTTAAAAGACATTCCCTACAGCCGTGGGGATACCTGGTCAATGTAAAGGTAGCGGTGTTTCCGAGGAACAATCAAGAAAAACATAATGCTCGACATGGAACAGGAAACTGTTCCTTTGGAAAATTTGGTGTAGCATTTCTTTTGGAGATTAAGGGGGACGGTATTCTTACTTCTAGACGATACACATGCAGTGTCATCTTTTCTATCATACCGATCCTTTATTTTCTAGTTGTATCTGTCCGACCTTAATGTGCATCCTTGTACCTTCTTTGTGCTTCGCCTTGTGTTCCTACGATTTTGTGTAGTATTATTATTACTTACACCTTCCTCGAGTGCAACGGCAAGGATCACAGAGCACTGACGTGACAAGCCGTTGGAAATAAAGTAGCACTGCGCTCGTTAAACGCGGGGTGTGAACATCTGTTTGTTTCTCCCGACTTTCATGGCATCTGTGCCGAGATCGGAGGATACATAAATCAGAATTCTTGAGCATCTGAGCGCTCAGAGAACCGAAGCGAGTGAAAAGAAGCAATAGACGGACGACAGTCTCTAACACCTACCGCTTGGAATTGGATCATAAGGTGTAGAGAGTAATTGTTGGAAAAATTACATTTCCCGCCGTTGGCGTGACAGGCTTTTGTTTTTGAATTTCGCGCGTGCAAGAGAACAGTGCCAAACGTAGTGTACACAAAGAAGACGAGAAGCACGGAATTACAAACGGACTATTGATATTCGTATACAGAAAGGACAGTTTGGGAAGATCGTGAATAATAGACTGTACAGTGAAGGGAACTCTGGCGAAATCGCAAACTGTTATTATTCTCAGTAAACCGCAGCTGCAGCCACGAAAATAGGCGCAGCTGCATCGGACAGGCTCGCTGGAAGGTACGTGGGGATCTACCCCCGACGATAAGGGCTCGACTCGTCGTCGTAAAAGGGCGACGAAGGCCACCGAGCGAAACTAGTATAAGGGACAGATAGGCAGGCAGGGTGGCCGCACGAGTGCACTCTTGGGGAGCAGCAGGAGGGGTTTCCCCCCCGGCCCCCAAACCTCGAGGGGAATGTCACCCCGGCACCGTGGGAGCACCTCCTCGGCGTACAAACCCACCCCCAGCCGCATCAAAGACTCACTGTCTCATGGGCACCAACCTCACTAAACAAAGCAGGGTAAGCTTTTTTTTTTTCGCTGCCATCCACTGTCAACAATTACTTACCGTTTCATTATCTTTGCCAAGAGTCGACAGCAAGTCAAATTGTACATGTGCGCTGTTATTATGTTTTGGCTGACCGGTTCAAAATTACTGTCGGTGTCTGTCACGAGCAGCACGTGACTCTAAAGACAATTATAATTATTGTAGGTAGAA
>JARPRG010000096.1:38692-57065 GCA_031001745.1 Hartigia nigra | reverse complement strand
ACCTTACAAAAATATACCTGAATAAGGTATTCGAAAGCGTAAAATAACGTGACATTCCACAGAATAAATCTACAGACACGCTTCGTCGTACGCTAAAGAATGGTACGTCATTTTTATTATTGCACGAATGCCCAGTCGTCGTTTACACGCTATCGTTTTCGGCACAGCTGGTTTGGCTTATAGATGGAAGTGGAGCAGGAGAGGAAGAAAAGTAAAAAAGGTATCAACAGAAGTAAAGGTCCGTGTTAATTGAAAGATTCGTTTCTCATTTGACATACAGTATCATTTCAGTCGAATGAAATGTTTCGTTCGTTACGAAGATAGCCGAGTGTTCCCGACTGTCATACCTGCATTTACGCACCTGACCAAGCACGCTATGCAGATAGCAGATAGACTATCTTTTGTGATGGGTTCATAAGTGCTCTTACGAAACAGACGAAAGGTAACGTCTTACATTGAATCAAAACTTCACAAGAGAAAGTACATCCTTATCGAATAGTCCTTCTTTCGAGACTCCATAGTGACTTTACGCAACGATTACATAGATTTTTATATGTATACTGGTATATGGCACGGTGGAAGATATGCAAATTGGAATAAACGTTATATGGCATTTTATGTAATAAAAATATATGAATGGGTAATCGTTGTAAAATCTAGCGAGGAGGAGAAAAATTATTTGGGGGACTGTACTGTCTTTCATTGACTGGACCTTGATCGACGGATATTTTAATCTTTTGATAACCTTCGGATAATAACAACTGTCAAGGAGCGATGAAGTTTTTCGTGCTTGGGATATCTTCTCTCCTGGTAGCTATAAGTTTGCTGCACGTGTTTTACTATCTTTCGACCAGGGTTCAGCGACCATGAAGATTATACGTCGATAAGAAGGAAGAATATAACTATGGCGTTTCTTGCTCTTTTTTTCTTGTGCTAAATATTTATGCCAGTTTTCTGACAGTAACAATGTAACGTTACCATAATAATGTTTCACGTTACTCAATTTTTATACTTTCATCGCACCATATTATATCCTTCTGCTAAGACGCCTCGAACGTACAGTCGAATAATTTTTTGAAATTTCTATATTTTTTTTTTTTTAAGTGAACAGCAAAAATTATTTATCTTCCTAAACGTGCCCCTGGCTATGATAACGTTGAAGTTAGATCAGTGTTTCTCATTCGTGAAATATTACGCGGAAATAAGAAATTTAATGTAACGAAGTGACGAATATCGATTCGGATCTTAATAAGCAAAAGCCAAATTTATTGAAACAAAATAATTTCGCTAGAGTACCTTTTGTGACAGAGACATTTTCTTCTCTAGCTTCTTCCAAATCTCTATGAGATATCTTTGGTCAATGTTCATCATGAAATAACAGGCTACGCTGACTGTGAAACAGTTTCACGTTAACTTTAGCGTGACAAACGTCGCTTTACTTGATTGACATTTTATAGTGACAAAACACGGGACAAGCCCAATATTTATTCAAGCTCCTACAGAGTTTTAACGTTCGATTGGTTAATTTTGTGAAATATAATTAGCAACGTCAAAGGGGGGTTTTGTGAGAATAAAGCATTGATAGACGTAACAGGTTTTTACGACCTTTTCGATTCAATTGTGACACTGAATGGACCTTTAGATTCGCACGCGTCATGCCCCGTGTTGATGTCTGATATTCGCCACTGTTAAAATAGAGTTCCTCATTCCTGCCTTTCAAATATCAAACGTACCCTTTATTTGGTTCTCAGGAACAAGTTTGAGCGCCGCTGTCTACGTTCCGTAGCTCATCTTCCGCATACTAAGCGAACCGTGCCGAATAATTTCATTAGAATAGCGATCCTGGGCGTATCCTTAGATCGGCCATTCTTTTATGTAATAAGGTTGTAAATTATCCTAGGTGGAAAATTACAACGTGGTTGCGACACGTTACAGGGCTGGGAGGAGCGCGCGACAAATTTCTGTGCACAAGGCTTTTCTATGACGTCAATGTATGTATATATATAAGGAAGCATGCAACTTATGAACACGGCCTAACCTCGTTCCTCTCGATCAAGGAACTCTTAATTGCCGTCTATTATTCATGAGGGCCAGGGGTGTGCCCTGGGTAACTACGTTCTTCGTGCTTCGATGATTTTCCCACCGCAAATTCAAGCACGCATGTACGCGCGCACGCACTGATTAAAAATATCGGATGAACACTCGGTGATCTCTCTCGTGATTTTACATGCGAAAGTGACTGCTGGTGTACAGGGTTAAAAAATTAAAAATTGACGAAATTAATTAGGTGCCGTTTTGAATTGGATGAATGAAGTCTAACAAATTTTTTTTTTGGAGGAAATTCAAAATTTGTACTATTACCATATATTACATGAGCCATGAAAAGAAATTAAATTGTAAACATAAGCGTTAATGAAAAAAAATTCAAAAGACGTATGATCTCGTAAACAAACAAAAATAACAATTTTCTAACGCATTTTGCATCTAAGTCAGTTATCAGTCTCCAGCTGAGAATCCTTTAGCCGTCATGAATAAAAGATCCGTTTATACCCGGGGGGGGGCAGCGTATGTGAATTCAGAAACGGTGTACTTAATTTTTCTCAGATAGTACAATTTTCATGCGAACCACTACTGGGTGTTACTTGGTATCTACGTAATAGGTGAACGTATGCAAAGAAAGGAAAGATTGTTACGAAACGATTATAAAAACTCGTAAATTCTCCTGTCCGACCAGTGGCGCCCTCGGCGATTCGCCAATTCTCAGCGAAGGCTCTTCGCGCTAGGGAAAAGTGAGTAAAGCAAGGTGAAGTAAGACAACGGACTGACAAGGCTAACAAGATACGAAGTAGTAGAATGAAGGATTCGTGGTCGGCCATAATGCATAGTGTCCGGTAGCAGCAGACATCGTCTGTCATTATTATAGTCTGTAAAGAGAATTCCGTATGGAGTGATCGTCATGGCGTAGAGCTGTACGCGACTTGGCGTAAAGTCAAGTAACGCTAATACGTTATCACAAGGAATAACGTTAGACTGTACGAACGTTATTATTGGTGTAGAACAAGGCGCAGACGCCAGTTATTGATCGTGGCGAAGAGACTCGCTTTTGCTGGCACGAGTCATGCGTCGACAATCTGCTTGTAACGGGAGGGTCGACCGAGTCTGTCTCGTCTGGTGGCAGTGGCAGTGGCAGTGACGAACTTAACGCGCAAATTCTTCATTACACTTATTATATTTCTTGTGTTTAATTTCTTATCCGTCGCTTCAATGTCGACTGGGTCTTAAGGTCGCGCGACTATTATTTTCTGCGTGACGGCCGCCTGTACCCATCGCCTGGGAAGCCATCGTTTGTTTTGTCTAGGAGCCTTGTGACTCTGAAATCTTAAAGGACTGACAATTTTACGGTATTTGTCATTCTTATTATGGATTATAGGTTATACGTAACAGTCAGATCTAGAAGATAGGTGGCTCAGGCGATCGTACGTGATTTAATTTCAATACATTTTCAGATCGTGGTAGGACCCGGGCGAAGGGCCAGGCGGCCCCATCCGTTCTTCGCGGCGGAACGCATTTAACTTGTAATTCGATATTTTTATTTCTTGTGTATTTTTATTCGTCGCCATGAGTCTTATTACTTCTTCAATCGGTACCGGTGTTCGGTGCCTTGCCGATGAGGAAGCCGACCACAATATGCTTCAGGGTAAGTTTTCACTCTATGCTTGTATTCTTGATAAATAGTGGCAAGTTTAATTGAAGATAATACGAGTAATGGTTATTTAATAGGAGTTCTGTGAGATCGGTAAGAAATATTTATCTCTGTCAGAAGCGAATAAATCACTGAATACGATTTGGTTAAATTGATGCTTTTTTCGGATTATGATATATGTTACGTACCAATTGATTTTTTTTCCTTTTTTTTTAAGATCGACATTTTCTTTTTTATAACTGCAGCTCGATCTTCTGTGAACTTTATTGCGCTTTAGAGATTTCGTAGCAGGCAGGAAAAACGACGCGAAGCTTTGAGTGCGGCTTTTCGTGCCGATCGATAATGCAGGCACGTGTACCGTGAACCTCGAGCCTTGGTTTTGCCGGTCTATTGCCAATTCGCAGTCGTCCCATTCTGCTCTGTCTTCTTGATATAATCTATGCTAACCATTGTTTTTGTATTCGGCGTCACGATTCTCGATGTTTCAAGCACCTGGTTTTCGTTGAATGCATTGACAATTCTTGAAGGACATTGAATCACTTGACTAGAGCAGTACACTCGACTACGTCATAATGGTCGAACAAGGTCATTGTTTGAATGCAAGAAACAACTTTTATTCTTATCAAAGAATTCATTTATTCCAAAATGAAAGTGAAAATCTTAATTGACTTGCGTTATTAATTTTTTCAGTCATGACGGATTATATATTTATTTTTCAATGTTGCCTTCTGCCCTTCAAACATGTTTTTCATTGTATGCTTTTATGTTATATTATAAAAGACGTGCTATTCCGTGTTATGAAATTCAGATAACAGATATATTTTCGGACACGCGACCTAGTCAACTGTTATCAATGATCGAAGACTTTTATCAGAAATGAATAATATATTTTTACCTATGTCTTATGGACCAATGTTTTAAGCTTTTCAAGAGCAGGTTTATCCTGCCGCGGGAACTTCTTTATTCCATATCGAGGTAAATTATTGAAGTATAAGCATAACGATAGGAATTACGTAGCGCGACGGTGTAACAGCGTTTAAATAATTTGACCCTGAAGCATTATCACTTATTACATATATAAAGTTAAAGCCCGCTGCCATTTATCTGCCACAAATTTCGTCCATTTTTTAACCAATATTTTAACTATCTGTTCTATCTATTATTTTCTTGATCGACAAGCAATACTGTAGGAAAAATGATATAAAAACTGATTTTTGGAATACTGCTTTATTTGCCGTCTTGAGGCAAACTGCACTCGGGATCTCTCGCACTCATACTCCAAACAAACAGTCCCTCTAATTCACACTCACACAACATAAGCAGCACACACAGCATTTCCCAGATATTTTCATATTTTACAAATATACAAAAGTAAACGGACTCACTATTCCATGCATTTTTGTACAGTAAAATTTCGTTGAAATCGTCCATGTTTTTTTTTTGTGACAGCCAATAACATCGAATCTACATTGTCCAGTCAGTTTCACTGTACAAAATAATCGGATTGATATGCGTAAAATTGAATCGTTAATTTTTTTCTTAGTCTTATAGCATTCATACAAATAATCATTTTTGTTTTTAAAGCTTAGAGAATCGCGAGTTGAAGAATCGAGATATCTCTACTCCTCGAAGTTGTCTACGAATGACGTAGGTTATTGAAAATGGGTTTACAGTTCAGACTCTATGAGTTTCTTTTATTCCTGTCTGTAATTTTTTCCTTGTAATCGACCTCGGCAGATAATCACGGTACATCGAGATGCTGCTGCGTTGCTCTCCTAGAAAGTAGGCTCCGTTGCGAGGTCAAAGTGAACAGATCGAATCTTTTGAGAGGAAGTAATACCGATCCGTATATACAGCGAACACTCTCGCAGTCTTGTACGATCATGACTCCGTGGCTGTTATCTGAATCGAGAACTTCTGTTTTCTTAGTCGAGAGAAATGGTAATTTTACAGGAAAAGAACATGGCGTGCGCCAGTTAGTCAAACAGTGGAGTTTCTCGCGCGACAAAGGGGCACAATTGGATAACACGTCTATCAGCAGTGATTCTTTATTTGGTTCGATTAAATATTTTTTTATCCATTCCAAATCTTTGGTGGAAATATATATACATACAGAGATTTACCTCTTATCTATTCTGACCTCCGATCCCCTTTATACTTCGATAAGGTTATTAATAGGCTCACTGATTCTTACAGTTAAGATCGTCTCGAGCACTGACCCACTGGTCTACTCTCATGCGACAGGAGGAATCGTAGTATTTTCAAGATATCGGTGAGAGTAGGTGTGTATCGCGAGGGGTGCGCACGCCCTGTTAAATATCTTGCTTGACTCTGGAGAAAGGAAGAGATGTTATGAAACGTCATTAAAGAAAACGGGATATTAGGCTTTCAATCAGTCATCAGAACGTCATTTATATATCGAGCCGTATCAAACGTGGCACTTCTTTCGTAAAAAATATTAATGATTAATTTATATTTTATTTTGCATCGAGCATGCTGTAGCACGTTCAAAATAGTTTTTCTTTTTAATTAAGAAAATATTCAGAGAAAGATCATTTGTCTCCGGACAAAAAATTCAGACCTAGATTCTACCAGGTAGCTTTCAAGATGTCCTGCCTGCTCTGTCTCGCAGAGAAAGGGTAGCAGCGTGCGTTGGGTCGATATTTTCCAGTACCCTCGTTGCACCCTCCCTACTTCGTCTGCATACTCGGCACCCCCTTCTTACTCTTGAACTGCACCCTCGTACCGTTCAATCAATTCTACAATGGTCCACCTTCGTGTTGAACAGTAAGATACAAAAATGGCTGATTCGATGAAAAATGTGACACCTTAACCTTATGGAAATTCAAAATAATTATGGTATACGCTAAAGACTTTCCTTAGTCGATATTCTCTACGGTTTTATAGCTCTCTTACGAACCTCTTTGTAACGTCTTATAGAACCGCGATTTATTCGAAACTTGATATCTTCTATAACGTATTTATGCGTACAGCAATTGAATGTGCATTAACAGTAAGGAAACAATTGTTGTCTGAAGTTTAAATGTATCGGCAGCGTCACGGAGCACGCGAGCCGAGAACTTTTCCGCTTGAGTCGTATTACATGAGCTCTCGTTACACGATGCCATACGACGAGTTGCCAGATGTCTCGTAGTAGCATTGTATTCCGCAAGGGAGCCACTGCGTAAACTGAAAAATAAAACTGTCGGAAGGAGATGCGAACAAAGTATTTTCTATGCTGGCGAGCAACTCGTATAATGGTTTATACCTATATACATGTTACGTATAGTATCTCCAGTTCTTTTGTAAAACAAGGTAACATTTTTATTCTCTCGCTCGATATTATTCTCAGCGTAGTAGACACGGTTTGCTGAAAGAGAAAACGCGCGGCTTTGAATTTATTTGAATTTTTCATTCTTAGCGGGATTAATGTCCACGATATGTTTCAATATCTATACAGATAAGTTTGTTCGTTAACGGAAACTCCTTTAATTAATCAGGTATATCGCTGTAGTACAGGCATTTGTCTCTTTAATGTTTTTCCTCGTTACGATTATTTCTTTAAAAACTTCTCTTTTCATTTTTCTTAGTTGCAGTACTATTTCTGTTAGCTTATTTTTCTTTTCGTCAGTACTAATATCGTTGTTTTTTCCCTATTTCTCTAGAATAACCTGTTATCGTTATTAAATGTCGAGCCGTTCTTGCCGGATAAATACCTGATGACGATGTATACATGTAATCGTGTTAATATATCGAGAGATTACGTTTCATGCATTTAAAGCCTTATATATTTTAAAACGTAATCAATACAAGGAAGAACCTTATGAAAATGTTATACGTACAACGGCGGTAAATTCAAACACAAGAAATCATGCTTTACTACGTCTATTAGTATTACTTATTTTAATTATTTTCTTTACATCCAAATATTCGAATCGTGTAATAATAAATGTTGGGAATGCATAAAAACATATATGCGACATTGTTGACAGTCGTTCTGTGTGACACGAGACATGTGATATTAATTAAAAATTGTCTGGATCTTAACGCATCACAGCGGTAAATTTAAAAACAAGAAATTGAACTTTCGTTACGTCTATTAATATTACTTATTTTAATTATTCTTTTTATATCTAAATATTCGAATCGTGTAATAATAAATATTGGAAATGATTAAAAATATCTTTGAGATATTGTTGACAGTCGTTTTATGTGGCATGAGACTTGTGATATTGATTAGAAATTGGCTGGGTCACATCAACGATGGATTCGACATGTTCTCGTATGTTATTCAAAGCATTCAAGCTGTAAATGGAGCGCGAGAAATAATTCGCCTTTCCTTCGTGCCTAATACTCGAAGGAGCATGACTCGCAGTCGTCGGCATCGTTGCGAATTTATTTGCCAACAATTCTAAGCGAGACTCGCCAGTCGGGGCCAAAGATTATGGCGTGTTCAACGATGGAGTCCAATCGTGACCCTCCCACATCCTACGGGAAAGAACCCCGTGAGAATTTATCTATGCCAGTGCTATATACAAGGTTGATATATTTAATCATGCTATTATAAACGCGTGCAGTAACGCCAAGGCGCTTTCTACAACGTACAATACAATGCCATCAGGCATCTTTTCATCGGCCTAATACGTAAGTCCTATCTTCGATAAGCTAATTCCGTTAAATTGCATTTCACGATTCACTCGTGAAAAAAAAGCAGCCTCGCGCAGATAAAAGAGAAACGGCGGCTTTATTCGTACGTAATACCGACACACGTTTAATACCTATTTTCACGTTTTCCTATATGTTTGAATTTGTTAAATTTTTTCTTTAAAAAAATTACTCCAATTATATTTCTTAATAAAGTCATTCGCCATACTCCATTTTAACGTTACCATGTTACCTGGAGCATTGTATGACTTTTATTATTGACAAATACAAGATTATCGTGTGATATTACTCAATAGTCTAATTAACTTAATATTTTTATCACATACCATGTTACTTCAGTTACTCGAGGGACTGTAACTTATTATCTCTTGGTATGTCGCACGTATCTTGCTGAGAATGCTGCTCTCTAAGCGACCTTACCTAATTACGCTAATCATCGTCGCAATTCCGTAATTGCCATTGAGAATCAGAGCTCCACGGCATTGCGCAATATAAGACAGAATTTTCAAGTGGAGGATATGATAAAGAAAAAAATAATAATTAAATTCAATTCTATCGAATTCTTAATTGTTTGTAACACGTTTCTTTTTCCTTATAAATAAATGCATGTGATACTTTTACGCAGCTGCGCATGCGCAATATATATCATTCATATATATATCATTCGTGCGCGAATATTCGCGAGTTAACGCACTTGCCATTATAATTGAAATGCGCGAAAGTTCGACGCGCACGAGGAATTCCAGTTATGTATGTCCAAGGAACGAGTCGCCTTTACGTCTCTGTAAACGTACAATCTGGGTCAGTAGAAATATCTTATTCATGTAATTGAAAATGGAAACGCCGATCTGTTAAGTGTCACATCTCCGAATGCTCTTGCACCTATGTTTTCAGTAGAAAAATCTGCCTGATTATACATACGAATTTCAATTCGACTTCCGCGCGACACGAAACTGATAATTATGCAATTGCGTATTGCAAAATACTAAGTCGTAGCTAAGAACGTGCTTTTCTAATTTCTAGGTCAGAATGTATACTAACTATGTTAACTGCGCATTACATTGTAACAATCAATTATAATTGAAAGTCGACACGATTTGTTTATTACACATACATTATATCGTTTGACATACTTTGTTTATGTTTACATTTCTTTTTTTTTGTTAAACCACCCGCGTACACCTTCGCGGCAAATACGAATGATCTTAATTTTTCGACAACTTCATTATGATTTTGCAGAATCGCTTTGACGGAGTCAACAATCATTCAAATCAAGTGACTCGACTGTCAAGTCAGTAATTTACAATCATTCGAGGTTGATAATCCACGACGTCATTCACAATTGAAATCGCGATCTATATTTATCAATAAAACGATTACCCATCTATTCTTCACAGACAAATTTCATCGATTACTCATCGATCCTACGGGATAGCTCGACCTATGAATTTTCACTGAAATACGATCGATCGATCATCATCAATAATTTCGCCAATGAAATCGTCTATTCCCCAAAAGTAAATAACCCTATGTAATGACTAACGGCAGTTTTTTGCACCATCTATATTATCGTTAGTCAGCAATTGACCAAAGATTTTTTGTACCATTTTTTCATTCGTCATTTGGAATATGTTTATAAATCTTTTTAATTCTATCAACAAGTGTATATCCTTTGCGCTTAATAACGTACCAATGATGTCCAAGAGAAAGGGGTACAGCAGAAAAAAAAAAGATCGAGTTCTCCGAATGTAGAGTATACAGGGAGCGAGAGGAAAATCTCTTTTGGTCATGCGGCATGCATGGCTGGATCAATGTGCCCTCATATACTGATATATCACACGTGAGAGTATACACGCACGTACCTTAGCCTTGGCTCGGATCACACTGAAAGACCATAACTGCTGAAGTGGTTCTAGACAAAATCGTAGACTGTATCGCGAAGGTCACGTGACTTGAATTTCACATCGATTACGCCGTTAAATGTCATGACCTTTGGGTGACCAATTAAAAATAGTTAGAAGAAAGTCCAACTGAATTTCATATTTGCTTTTGAGACATTAATCGGTCCAACTCATTAATTCATACTGATAATCAGTGTCAGCTTGATACACCAATAACGACGGGATTACGGAATTAAAATATTCTTCAGATATTTAGTATCCTCGTATCAAATTATTATAATGTCTAATTCCACTGGCAGTATCCACTAGAATACTCTAGTACATTCGAGAGAGTTAATAATGCAGTCGATGCACAAGTGACTGTAGGGAAGAAGAAAATTGATGAGATCTTGAAAAATGTAACCTCTCCCATATACTATCTTCGTGATATCAGTAAGATAGTAACTAATAACCTACTCACCCAATGGAGGTAGAATAATGATCTTATGGCAGGTGGATAGATCGGATATGATTCCTATTGTTTTCTTTTAAGATAGAAAGGAGTTCGATCCTTGTAATATATTGAAGGTAGGTACGTAGTAAGTACGTAGATAGTATAATCGCTGGTTTTAACCGTACAAAGTATCTATAGTCTATTCGAGCTCATATATAGGATATGAACGAGAGGACTTTGCTCGGCTAGATTTTACGACTGCTTCTTATACTCTATACTTACTCCTCCACAGTGCGCCAAGCTCGAGTTTGCAGGTTATCGATGTTTATCGTATCTGGCAACGTGGTTAGCCGTTCGTTCCATACTCGTCCATAAACTGCTGGACCCTTTTCCACCGGCAGCCAACCACCCACCCACCCACCCGCAGTCGCGTTTAAGGCCAAAGACCTCGTAATACTGGATGCTGGGTGTAAGATAGAGACGGATATATGAAGCGGTGATGAAGGGAGAGAGGAAATCTTATGTCGAACGATATATAGGAATTATGGACGATTGTTTGCCGGTTACTATGTTATGGATGCTGTATTTAAAGATTTGAAGAAAGTTGTGTATCGAGAGAATGAAACAATATCTATTGTCTTGTTACCTGTAAACATTTTCAAATAGACGTTTTTTTTTATCCTGCCACTATCTTAAGGTATATTACGTATCATACGTGGGCAATGTACTTTGGATATATTTGAATTGTTATTATTTTATTATTGATCCAATAGGTCTTTGACTTTATATTGTTGTATACGTTATAAGGTTGCTCAATGTTTTTCCTGCATTTTTTTCTTTAGTCACAGTCTCCTGTATCGATGATAACGAGAGAAACGCAGAGACGACGTGCGCAGGTCGATTAATCCTTAAAGTCGTAAAACCGGACGGGCTCGAATTGATGAAGGTGATTGAAATCGGTGAAAGAGAGAGAGAGTTAGATTGGTTAATGAAAATAATGATAAAAAGAACACGTAAGTGATGCTACCGTACGTCACCTTTGATCCCGTGGCACTTCAAGTTATTTTCCATTGATTTTTTCAATTGAGAAAATTATAAGTGTCCCAGCAATCATCCTCAGCACTTACGTTTAGACCGATGAACGGCAATGACCAAGAAAATATCGTCGAGACGAAGAGGCTAATAAAAGAAAAAAAAATAGAGAACGAAAAGATCACAAAGGTGGCAAAGAAACGTTTCACTTTCTCGCGATTTGTAAGGTACATGTACCGTCGGCTACCTTATATCCCGTCGTATAATCAAATTATCGCAAGTCAATCTCACTTTTATTCCGGACCATCCTCTCCTTCCGGCGGATACGCAAGGCCATTGTTTTTTTTTTCCTTCGCGTTTGTAGGACGTTCACAGAGCTCGACGACTACTCTCTGACAAGGTGTATGACGTATTATTCATACATACTAAAAACTGTCTTACGTCGAAGATATCTTATGATTCTAATCATTCAAACCGTCTGTATTTCTATATGACGTACGTCACGTGTAGATACATAGAAACATTGTTGATAACTATCGCGACAAGTCGTCTCATGCAAAAAAAAATACACAGTGGACGTGGGTTCGCTGTCTTCCGTGACTGTGCACAAAAAATGAAACTGTCAGATCATTCTCATCTCCTGTCAAGATATCCCATTCATATAGTATCTAGTATCGTAACATAGTCAAAGACTTGAATAAAGTCTCATTGTCAGCTACTCAGCCACTTCTATATATTCCTCTGCCCGTATGTATAGTTGCAACTTAGGATCTTGGTATAGTGTTTGGACACTTGGAGGACCTTCATAATTCATTGAAGGTGTAAAAACGGGGTACCTGAAACTTTCCTGTGACCCAAACAAACAACAGTTTAGGGTTGTTAGACAGTTTAAGGTTCTTGGCCCTAATCCTCGTACCGTTAATCCATCTAAGGTCGAGGACAAATTCGATCAGAACCAGAGCCAATGCATTCAACGATTAAAGTTCTAACGGTACTGTGCCGGTATGCAGTTTACGATAGGCCACGGGTACCCATGGCTCAGTAAGATGCCTATGTCCAGCAACAGCAGGAGCAACAGCAACGAGCAGCATGAAAGATATGTACGTGCAGGACGTTGTGACCTGGAATGGAACGGTGTTTTGGCCCCGAGTAGGTGGTGTGTGGTCTCTATGGTAACGCTAAGATTGTAAAGGCGCCAGCAACATTTCTATTTTGTAATATATATGTATATGCATATATACCTTTTCATATTTAATAGCCGTAATGACTTTGGCATGCGGCAACTGTTTAGCATATACTGCCATATTGCTTCAACGCCCATTTCAGTCATTCAAATTTCCCGCCATATTCTCACGCCGGTCTTGGCCCTTTTAATACATCTGGAATATAAATGGTAACGAGTTGGTGTGCTATGAAAGAAGTGCATATCTATGTGTGTCTACACTTTATAAAAGTCGAGATCATTCTTCCATTTCGATACATCCTACTTCCGGCTGCGAAATTCCTATCTATGCATCTACAGGCTCGTACGACTCACCATGCTCGACTGCATTCCGAGACGGGACACAGTTTTCGGTCGATGATTCAGGATGTAAGAGGACGAACTTGCTGAGACTGATCTTCTCCGCTCTTGGATGAGCTCGATCGTTATTGATCTAGCTGAAAGTTGTTATATTTCTTTCTATATTCATTTACGAGACAGGCAGAGGTCACTAGAATTCATTAAATTGAAATATTTTATTTGGCACGTATTCATGAAGATTTTACGATTATTAATATACAGAATTTTTGTATGATTAATATTAGTAATGCTGCTATTAGCATATACTAATTAAACGTTTCTCATAAGATTTATTTCCTTCCGATTAGAACGTTGAATTCTTCGCATCACGCAAATATCCTTTCCGGTCAGTCGTGACACTGTAAAAGGACGAAGCGGTCACATCCGTTTGAAAAATGCTTATCCGCTAAGCTATATGTACTAACCGCTTTCCAAGGCTCTTATTAGATTTTACGTTAAACACCGGGCCTTTCCTTCCACGAGCAAAAGCAAATAAGTTCTTAGCCATGTTTTATTGGCTATCAAGTACTTTGCTTTTCATTCATGGCTATTCCAACAGTTGATTAAGAATGTTCGATCAGCATCACGAAAGACTTAACTCTCCCCTAGATACACAACGTCGTCCATGTTTTTCTAGATTTTCTTACGAATAGTTTAAAATAAAGTGCAGCGACGTGGCGTCACGATCGCACTTTTTCTATGGGTTTAGCGCGCGACGATACGAAAGGTCAGTAAACAGTCTAGGAAAGATGAGCGGACTGCGTATCGATATATGTTTCTTTATAATTCAGAATCAATGGGTACCGGACTGCCGCCATATTGTATTTTTATACTGTATTGAAAATGCAAGTAACGAAGCACTGACAAGTCTTGTAGTCACGTATTTACGAATAAACGTTCAGTCACTCGTATAAGACTTGTCGTTCGTGTAAATTCTCGCCTATTACATTTCTCTGGGCTTATTTTTAAGACTTCCGTAGGCCACGCCTCTACTTCCTTTATCGTTATAACATCGAACGTCGCGTCTGTTCTAAACGCTCCTTTAGATCTCAAGCATGGATTACAGTAACTTGGTTTGATGTCTCTGCTCGTTAGCTGCTATTATTCTTCAGGTATATTGAAAAAGGTAAACGCTTCTCGAGATAGCGTAACGAGCTTCTTTTGTTAATGTTATTATGATCTTACCAAGGATCATGATCTAGACTGTTCGGCAATGTTTATCGTACTATCGTATCTTCCCTTAAAAGCAATAACGGATCGAGTGTGCTTTAAAAGAACTATATTTGAGTGAATATTAGGACGGATTGGAATTTCGTTTTATTTGGTATATGTGATAAGGAAATATATAATTATTTTTTTTTATTTAGTCTATTGACGTTTTTAATACTTACTTCACTTGCTGAACGAATTCTTTTTCTATAAATCTGCATGGGTATGAATTTCTTCCTTAATACTTTACGTGTTGTATACTTCACTCCCAGCTGCTTAAGGCAGCGTTTCTAACTGTCGAGATCTTCGGATTAGCAGCTTTCGTCTACTGGATGAGACTTAAGTGAGGTGTATTATAGGTAAGGGCGTCAGTCAAATGCATCCCTATGGAGAATAACTGTGAGTACCGAAAGGTGAAGGCATATTTACTGATGTATACTTGGAACGTTCTATTGTCATCTGATAAAAGAACGAAACGGGACATTATAATGGCAGATGACACTCCGAGTAACTTTTAATAACCCACTTCTAAAAGTACAATTGAGAGAATCCCGTGAAATATTTCTTTCTACGGCTGTACAGTTATAAATTTGTTTAAAGAAATTTTGGAAAAGTGCAAAGCCAGATGTCCAAATACTAGGAGACATTTTCCAAAGTTGTCACGTAGGAAGAATTACTACGTCCGTAAAACGTCTTGCGAATGTCCCGTTATTTAAATTTTATCCCTTTGTTCGTGTTTTTGTCAAGGGATACATACGCTGGCTTTCGAATTTCAATTCGATACCCATATTTGCCTCTAGAAACCGCTATAATAAAAAAAAAAACTTTTTTTACCTCGACAATAGAAACACAATAAGACGAATTAACGAGAAAGAGTAATAAGAAGTCGTGGAATTGTCAAGGATATTTTTCTTCATAATTATTTCTTTAATTTCATTTTTGATCTAAAGATATCCAAGTGCCAAATCATAGACAAAAAAAACGTTGATATCCTCCAACCATATTTGGCGCGTAAATATCGTCCACGTAATGGTAAGGTTTGAAAATGGAAACGGTAAAACACAAAGGATCGTATATACGGTCACGTGCTCCTTGCGAAATAATAAATTTCAAATAATCCCTCGCACGCGTTTCTTTCGTTTCTTTTGTCATCTAACGTCTAGCCGATAACAGTTTATTATCTTCCAATGAGCTGGCAATATTTTTCAAACTGCGATTCCTTTACGCGCGTTCTTCGTACAACTTATAGAAAAATTTTAGCCATGTGCTTTATTTCATGCCGTTATTCCCAAGCGACCGTTATGGAGTCTGCACTGTGTACTGTCCACTCAGCTTCTAGCCAAATACGTCAAACAAAGGCGTAGCTAGTCCAGGATATTTGCATTGCCACGACTGGACTCTATAAGTCATGATTTCGTGATTATTAAACGAAGGAAGTAGTTCATGAAAATAAGCGCCCAGCTGTACCAATTTTTAGCAGCGATACTTTTAAAAAGCTTGAGACTCTCCTTGAATCAGAAACGATCAGATAAGAAATTTGGCTTCGTGTCTAGTAAGGATACGCTCGGAAATGAATAAAGATTTTTCACGATAAGAACATGTAAAAGATAAAAAACGCGTACGTATATCTAATACGTGTTAGGATCAACAATCTTGCACCCGCAATTGATATCTGGTAATAAATTGCAATTAGCACACCTACATGGAATTGATTATGACCCATCGTAAATTAGCATTTGCGCCAACGTGTAGAAGCATGGATTTTATTGCTGGTAATTTCAGTGGGATCACTACTACCAACGTAAGAACGTTTATACGGATTTTACATACAACATTGTTCTTATAGAGATGTACAAAATAAAATACAACTGTCTATTATTCAGATTGTTTTTGCCACTTCCGGTCGCCATGTTTTCTTCTCATTATACCAACTCGTGGGTATCGCCAAGACTCTCTTTGATTCATTAGCGTAATTATTGTCTGCACTTACTTTTCTTAAATTGCCATTTTTTTTGTTGCCAATTCGCAAGTACAATTTCTCGCGTGTCATATACAATTGTGTATAACAATGATCAGCCACTGTCTTACATTTAAATTCCCCTGTGTTATATATCGTCCTGGAATTCGTCGTCCTTTTCGATGAGATATCCGAGTATACTGGTTCTCATGGAGCGATCGTAGGCGGGAATATTTTCCTTTCGCCGTGAGTTTCGAGTTCCTTTTGTGGAAAGGGAGTCGCTCGTTGTGTACCTACGCACTCCATAACTGGTTACTCGGGGAACAACGATTGACGACCAGTCGACGCACTGTCATCCAAAGGGTTTCACTTTTGTACGATTATGCCCGCCATGTTGGACTTACAATTGAGTATCGATTTGGTTTCGATTAATTGCATCTCGCTAATATCGAAGTGAATATCGATCGCTTATGAGAAATTTCACTCGCGTCATTTATCCATGCGACAATTTATTTAATGAGCGCAATTGAAATTAAAATGAAATTGCTTGGTAACAATTTGCGTCATAGCTAAACGTGAGAACTTTTTACTGCGATATTCTTGAAATAAATCATTTTAAGTAACACCCACGTAAGCGTTCGCCTTTTGCAGCCGCTAAAGTTGTCGCAGTGGGTGTTAAACTGTGATTGTTGGATGATTGATCTACTGTTGATTTTATTGGAAAATTTATATTATATCTTACAAAAAGCATATTACTGACTATAATAGGATTTGGACGATTAGTCAAAATCAAACGACTCCTAATATAGACTTAACCTTATTCTTTCCGTAAGTCAATTCTATATATAATTTCCTTCCGTATCCTTTCAGTCCATTGTATTCTAATACATTGATTCAGAATATTATGTGGACTCGGCACTAGCGTTAAATACACATATCAATACACACAGGATTCTTAAAATGCCGTCATACAATAGTTGGACAATATTTGCGCTTTGAAAAAAAAAATATAAATACAAAAATACCATTAACAGCTTAATTTGCTGAAGTATTTCATTTATAAATAATAATCATCGACACGGGGCTTTCCTCCATGCACAAATATTTAAGAAATAATTGCACCATGTCCTAATACTTTTTGAATCCTGTTTAGCATGCCCCGTGAATAGCTAATCTTAAAAGAGGATGCCAAATACGTTTATACGAAGATCATCAGAGAAAAACGTTACTCCGTTTACCAAGGGACAATGATGAGAATAAAAATGCGAATGGTGTCCAATAAATTAACGGAATGTGAAATCGGTCTGCCTGATATCCGCAAGAAACGTAGCCGTCGTCCATTGTGTTTCATGGTTTCATTATATGGTATATATGTATACGATGCCACTTCCAGTATATGCATATACATACCCGCGTATTTACATTACATATAACGTAAATACCACGGTAGAAACTATGTGTACCGTCTTGTTTCCTGCACTCGTATTATGCCTGTATGTGCCATCCTGTTTTTTCTTATTTACACTATATTCAAGGCAGTCACCGAACACTGTATATACATATGTATACGAATTTATGTACATATGTAACATACAGTACAATTATGTTAAAAACAAAAAAAAAATGAAATCTTTCTCATCAACTTGATGTCAACCTGATTTTTTTTCGACTAATTTAATTCTCCTCAACAGGGTCGGTTCTTAAAAATTTACTTACTGAGCGAGAATTCGTACAATTCTTATCCGTTGCACAATCGCAGTTGTCTTTTATTCAGACCCAAGTTCCCTGTCGTAAAGTCGTTGAGGAGATATCATCGTGTCTAATCGTGTACAGGTACGTACGCATGTCCCTGGACACGCACTGGTTGTTTATGTTAAGTAAGAGAAGAAATATATATATATATATATATATA
>JARPRG010000096.1:28377-38592 GCA_031001745.1 Hartigia nigra | reverse complement strand
TATATATATATATATAGGGAATAAAACGAAGAATGAGGATCTGATGAAGATTGCGGAGCTCAAGTATGGCGGATACTACCTAAGAAGTTACGTAAATTACATTTGTCATGCATGTATACGCGTGGTTATATGTAAAATTATAGTTATGCCTAAGTATTGCGTATACGCTTCGGTACCTATATGACTGGGTCAAGGGTCAATCGTGACAATTGGATTCTTGGTCGTTCAATGATTGTCGTCCCGTTGTTTTCTAGGAAATGTTAAAATTACTGTTATTCCGGCCCACTGATAAAAATGCATCTACGAATGGTAAGATGGCGTGTTTGAATATCGTTAATATTTATTCTTTTTCTCAGGTTACCTACGTTTAAACACAAAAGACATGAATTTTAATTCGAATTAAATGACATTTAATATTTGATGCTTAACGTTAATTATGTTTTGATATTTTATTTAATGACTCTAAGTCATATTACATACAGTTTATCGAAACGTTATAATGTTGTACGTTTTATGAGTTGCCAACTGGCTTGACCTTCGACCTTTGTAATCACCGTAAAATTCTGTCTGTTACGCGATGCTCCTGAAGATCGCGGCTATAGGGAAATGCTTGTCATTACAATACGGTACAAGTGAAATTATATGCTCGTTGATCTTTCAACTTTTTTTTTATTATTTAATTATACAACAATATAGTTAGACACTTCTGTTGTCTCTTATCATTGTTCTTATCGTCGCCTAGTAATTAATTACAAGTTAAGAGATATAAACAGGATGATGGCCCCCCTCGACTCGTGAATTCCTAACCTGTAATCTTCCACATACGTCTACTACACAAAGGACAGTAAAAGTTGCTGTTTTTGGTATTGCCATATTATGGTAACCCAGCAAAGAAACACGCCTAACAGTAATCATCCGATGCTTAAATGGTCGGTCTCTAATTACACTTGAAGATTCTATGGTGCAGATGCCCCATTAAAATTCCAACTTGAAACAATACTCGCACTTTCGTATCTCGCATATGCGTAGGCGCGAATGTCACATTTAAAGTGTACCGCATGAGAAAGTTTATTTCCCGCGATGCGACGCAGTTAGAAAAGAGGAAAAAACAAGAACAGGACCATAAAGATGAAGAAAATGAAATTGCCCCATGGATATGTGCATATGTTAATCCTTATGCGATTCGTGAAACCAGTGAAAAGAATTATCTTCCATTCGTAAAAGCGGTAGGAGAAATATATATATATACACATGTATTTTCCATACCGGGTAAAAGAACGTGCACGCTAATGAGCTTCTTAGGGCCAACATACATGGCACCGTGACTTTCATGCTGGTAAGAAAAGCCGTTGATAGCCTCGAGGAGAACGTATTCTCATTGTAAGAAGAACTAGGACGCCTTCTCCAGAGTATTGTAATGGTCTAAACATCCCCCGAGAGGACGGCAAATAGTGCTAAGAATTTGAAAATGGCGCCAGAGAAACAGGAAAGTAATGCCGAGTAGATGGTAGGAAGAGCCGTCGGGATATCCCGGTTCCTACTAGTACCACAGGGCGACGAAGATGCCGACGTTGTCCTCGTGTACGACGACTGTGCAAGTGGCAGGTGAAAGGGGCTGTTAACTTGAAAGTGGTAGGGGTTCTGTCTGCGAGGAATGTGGTGGGGACATTAACAACGTTATACGATGCACGTTCCCTGCTACCGCGGTCATCACGATTCACAGTTCACAGAACAGCGGTTGCCGTCGAAGGAACCGGTTGCCGATTGACAACCTGCACTCTAGGCCGTCTGCTCGTTATTCGATAGCTTCTGTTATTTTATCAGCTTAATGTACTCTCTCCTTCGCCAGGATCCCATCTTCGTGTTATCGTCGCGCTCCTCGAAGGAAAACGTACCTGAGGATTTATTCCCATAGAGGATTGTTTTGTCTAGTGTCTGTTTTTGTTCATTGAGTGTCGAGCGCCTGGTGCGCGCGCCCGCTCTTTTTATATCTTCTACGAATAAAAATGAGCGGACCGAGTGTGGATATTGTTTGGGACCCTCAGGCCCAGCTAAGTCCCCTTGACTGCTGGGATTATTCCATCGAACTTGCCTGTCTTCAGGGACCCGAAGGTATTCACCTGGAATTATTTAATTATTATCTGAGAACGCAGAGTCCTGCTCTTTTTCAGGGTTATATGTTTCTTACTGCGTTTATCGGGTTGTGTCGTGTTATCAGTGAGTGACGTGTGTGGCGACTGATTCGTGATTTCATTTTTATCAGTGCTTATGGAGATGATTTTATATTCCTTATATGTATATGGCAGAAGATCTGGACAGGAACTGATGAGATCTCGAGGTTCTTGCACTTGTTCACATCCTGATGAACGTTTCTTCTAGTCTGAGTTTTAGTGAGAGTCAGGAGGAATTTATATTCTTGATAAGATCAGAGATCCTCTTCTCTTTTGAATTCCATCAATGATTCCACTGTCATTCCTTAGTTCTAAATATCATTAGATGTACATTCCTAAGGACGTAATACTACATGAAATTATTTACAAATGCCATTTTAGTATGTTACTAATTTCCGCACGGATTATTATTACTTGTCGATACTAATAGTTAACACTAGAAAATTCAATTGTTTCTTCAAATGCCTTCATTGCTGACACGAGTCTGTTTTTTTGAATAGTACGACTTAATGACTTGTCTAATTAACCATTTAAAAGTTACTCGTCGTTTGGCATAACAAGCTCTCTAATTCTGTTCCTTCGGAAGATTTTTATCCTTATATTATTTATTTCCTTGTATTATGAGTTTTTATTGTTTTTACCGTTACCTTGAGGGGTAGCACGTGTTTCCGTTCTACCTGATATTTATTGTTCAATCGATTCAAGAAATTTTATTAGTATCCATAGCAATCATTAATTAATCTACAACCGTATGATGATCGAATATAATATTTTAGTCTCGATCATTTATTTTATAATACTTGGCACTGATAATAACGATTATAAGAAACTTTCTCTTCAGACTTTACTACGTTATTATTAACGAGCTTCCATTACGAAATTTTCAATGCAACGTTCGAATGCTTTACATATTTCATATGAGGAACAACAAAAACATACCTCCCGTGGGATTTTCCGAAACAATAATGTTGTTTAGTATACACATATACGTACATATAAATGTCTTACGGCGTGAGAGCACGTAATGGGTAATGAATTGAAGTTAATGATAAAGAAAAAAAATGTTGTTGATAAAAAAAAACGGAAATACAACTGGAATACAAAATACAACAATACAACTAGGTATAAATCCTTTAGGTTCGTAGTCACTGTATGCTATTGTCATTTGTCTTAAAGAACAGGGATGACCGATAGATTGGTTTTGATCCTACGAAATAATTTAAGAAATAAAAAAACGTGCTGGTAGAATGACATACAATCACGTTCCATGATCGTCATTATGTTAAGACAACTATAAAATAGAACCTGGAATGCCAGTGGCTTGACAAAATGTCCGGCATTACTGGTTATAGTAAATAAAAAATAGAACGAAAAAGTAAACCGAACGTTCCTTGTTTCCATCTTTAACGCTTCGTCAAATCTTTGTATTGCCATACAAAGCGGTAATATAGTTGCAAAGAATTGTTTCGTTGGTCGATTTCAATTTTTCGATTACCGATTGAAGCTGCAATCGAGTAACGGTTTCTGGAGGCTTTTTAATGACGCTTAAAGATTTTACCAGGAATAACAAGTTTCGTGTTAAATATGCACATGCAAGGTTAATGTACTGCAGATTTATTGTTTATGTTTTGTACTTCTTGTAAGAGGCGTTTCAGTAAATCGTCTTAAAGATAGGATATTCTTGTATGACGTAGATTTTATATATGTATTGTTCGTTGCATTGTAATTGTACCAGGGATGTAAGGTCATGTTATACGATAAGTTGACGAGGTCTGGAACTAAAATGGTTGAGAAGTTTTGCCACGAGTTTATTCTGGTTTATGTATAATTTTTCATACGGTGAATATTTGAGTAATTATAACAATTCACAAAAGCAGCTAATCAAGGACGAATCATTGTTACCGTTAATTCATTCGCGTTCAATGAGACTTTTCTGGAAACTCATTATTTATAAGGATTATATTTTCATAATTACATATTACAGATAGTATTACTGTCTCTAATTACGCGTTAATTTTAAGTACACCAGTTACGCATTGAAGCCATTTTCAGAGGTTTTGTTGTAATCAGATATTTTTTATCGTCTTTTCCAGATCTTCAATTGGCTGCCGAGCTTGGGAAAACTTTACTGGAACGCAACAAAGAATTAGAAAACAATGTGAAACAGCATCAAGCCACCATGGAGGAACAAGCTCAAGAAATAGAGGTACTTACAATTTTGCATTAATTGCTATTCGCAAGTAAAGTAAAGCTTAATAGCGAAGAATCAGTTTTAATATAATTTGTAAGACATCGGATTTGAAATGATACTAGGGCTACGCGTTACGACGAATTAAATGATACTCGATCGTCGTATCGTGATTTGAATAATTGATCAAGCTATGTGATTATATTGAAATTGCCAGAAGTTTATTATACTATAATTTCATAGTACGCATGCCAATTAAAACGGATACATAGACGTGCAACTTTCATTCAGGAAATTAAATGAATTAGTCATTCGCCAGTGGCCATAATTGCCAGCGGGCCGGATCGGTCTGAACAAAGAGAGAACTTCCTAAATACTTCTAGTACCTAAATCCTCATTACAACAGGGGACTGTGTTAGAAAAGATTGAATCGTGAAAGACATTATGAATAATCTTGCTTCGTTTGCATTTCCGTTATGCAATTTTTTTTTTAAATCATTTAGAGTATATTTTATAATTTCATCAAAGCTTCATAAACAAAAAAAAATTTGTCCACTTCATAATACTGTTGACTTAATGAAAAATACTTGATAACGTAACAAAAAAATGTGCTGTAATAGCAAAATAAACTTAAATTTTCTTAAATTTGTTTATTAGTCGCGACGCTTCACCTTTTGACTGCATCAAGACGTCATTCGCGCGTGTATAATGCTTATGGAGACGATTATAATGTCTTCACTGATTTGATTCACTTGTTCTTTGACGCCATGTCTATTTGCAGTATATGAAAAAGCAAACCGCTGCTCTGAGGGAAGTTAATGATTCTCGACTGAAGATCTACGAACAGTTGGAAGTCAGTATCCAGGACTTGGAGCGTGCGAATCATCGATTAGCTCTCGAAAACAGTGGCGATAAGAAGCTCATAAAAAGGTCAGATTAGACATTGGGTCGAGTCATAAGTTTAGAGTACGACCATTTGTTCCTGTACTTATAAGACACGATAAAGTATAATAAAAAAAAAATATATATATTTATGTCCTCGTTACAGTCAGTGCTTAACCATCGAAAATCTCGAGGCACGATGCGAGGATCTTCAAAAGAAATTCGACGAGCTCACAGCCCGGTACGAAGCTTTCCTTCGTCAGCATAATTCAAGTCAGCCCAGAAATACCGCACAATCTCAGACCACAGATGTTTGGAAAGGATCGGCCTCGCAAGATGGCAACATACAAAAGGTAAATTATACAGTCTAAATGAAACATAAACATACTAGTCTTACGTAGAAAACTTTTTTTATAATTATTCCTCTTGTCTAATTGCTTAACACTTGTGAAGTCATTAACAATTGTTATTTTATTTGTTGCTACAGGACGTTGCCTCGTGTCCGGTCAGTCCTTCCTCGACAAGTACAGTGGACTCGAACATTCGGGAATTGGCGAGCACCTTGGCGAAGGACGAAGAGGTTACGGATCTCCTGAGGCAGCTACAGGAAGTCAAAAGTCAAAGAGCACGAGAACAAAAGCGAGCTGCTGAACTTCGCGACCAACTGTCGTCTCTTGTCCAGGAAAACAACTCACTCGAGGAGCAACTCAATGCATGGAGAAACAAGGCACAAGACATGAAGAATCTTCAGGAAGAAATCAATGCCTTAGAGGAAGTGAGGTACGTGGTAGAAAATAACTTTGGAAATTGCAATAATGACGTTACTGAATTGCTGAAGTTCTTGAGAAAATTCTTCTAATGGAAATTTAGATTGCGTCATTTGATATATTGACTGTCATTGCTTTCATTGGGACTTTGACGAAATTTTAGGCAAGGTCATCTGTGTGGACGCTGCTTGCGTAGCGTGGACACCAAAACACACGACGAGCTATCAGTTATGTTAGATCACGAGGAGGACGACGATATCAGTATGGCGGAATCCTTTGTAAACGACAGTCATCGGGAAACCGAATCGATAATTCAGGTACATAAATCAACAGTACGTAGAGACAGTTTTGCGTGTCCCACACGTTATCTACATATGTTAACAGCTTTTATAAAATGGCATTCGTTAAGTTGCATGTAATTCATGGTTTTCTTTATCATGATGGTAGTATTGCTCGTATCGAGCATGGATAATTGCCTGATTAATTAAGATTTCAACTCTTCAAGCCATATTGAATTTCCACTAAATAGATGATATATATTGGCAATTTGGTATACTATGTTGAGTATCATATCGTGATCTGTAATATCTGACATTTTAATAATAATATGCGAATTTCTAATTAGCCTGTTGCAATAACTCAATGCAGTGATATTTTCTCAAGTTGTCATTTACGTAATTAATGTTGAATGTTATGTTCATAGGATTTTCATGTCGTGTATTCGTGTATTCGTGTATTGTATCGAAGAAAAACGAACTTTTAATTTATATCTGCTTGAAGTTGCGTCAAGAATATAGATCCACTTGGCTTGAAGAGTTTTTCATTATTTTCTCATAAGCTTTTAATGGTAATTCATTTTTATTTGCTTTAGGAGAGAGTCGCTACAAAAAATGAATGTAAACAATTCACTTTGCTGATCTGGAAGATAGTGACTAGTATATGGAATGCGCCATCACTAATATATTTCTTTTTCGAAATGTTATGCTATTTGAAAAATGAATGCGTATTGCCAGCATTGCTAAAGCCGTTTAGAATACCTTTGTTCGTACTAAAGAAATTATTACCGTCGAGAAATTACAAAAAGATACTTTAGGGTACGTAATATGTAAATCCGTGTCCTTCGTCACCCGATAACAGGTCCTCGACTAACAACGAATTTCTCGAGTTGCAACAATACCCAAAGTGCGAATTTTCATAACGGATCAGTTTAGAGTGAATTTAAAAGAAGAGTTATGGCATTTATTCTTCTTTCTTCTTCGTACCTGTTTAAAACTACGTTTTTCTTTTTTTTCTTCTTTTTTTTCTAAGTGACGTCATGTTCGATACAGCTTTTGATACGATTTTACAAAATTATTAACTCTACAGGAAACGTACTTGTAGAAAGTTCTGATAAACGTACGGATTGATTAACGGCAATTGTACGTAAAAGTAAGGTGCAAAGTACTCACAAAGCTAGGATTAACATTTTGAGTGGAGATTATTTTTTGCTCGGTTTTTCTTTTCTTTAATTCGAGTTATCCCGTGTTCCCTTCACTCATGTTTTATCGCGCAAAGCTTATCTCAGATCTAATGAATATCTTTGTCGACGTCTGACTAGAATAATTAGGCTTCGTTATTGTAGCATTTGTACAGAGTAACGTATAAGCCGTGTACATAAACGATTATATATATATATATATATTTTTTTAACAAAATAACTAGGTGATACTTGAGAGTCGTTTACGTTCGTAATTTTTTCGAATAATTTATAGGGGTTTCTCGGAAGGTGAATAGTTACTATTAAAATTCAATGACAAATTTATCATTAATTATTTATTTCGTTATGCTGTGTTACGACTGTTTCTCGTTCTTTTGTATTTAAATAATTTTGTTATTTTGCCTGAGTGATATTGATCTTTTACATGAGATAATATACGATGTAACGTGAGTGATAAGTAACAGTATTAAAATTAGCCAATGTGCTATGTCAATTACTACAATTGCAGTCGTTGTACATATAATTTCGAAGAAAATTTTTCTTTATTATTCTCTTCAATGAATCTTAATTGAAATTCGTAAAAAATGATTAGCACGCGTAAATCCTACGAAGAAATTACGTATTAAGTAATTCAAAAATACTTAAAAGAAAAGGTATTCGCGTTGATTAGTGCTTCTTTTTTTTTTATAAAAAACATGCATTCAAGGATCATGACCTCATCTGCATGTTTATTCATACTTTTTTTTTTCCTTTTTCTTCCGATTAACGTCACTAGCTGAATAATCATAAAGGCGGTGTTGTGCAATGTAAGTGCCAGATTTATATGATCTTAAATAAAAACATTTTGTTTACGGTGCCTTTGCATTCTTTTTATTTAATATCCTATAAATCTGGCGGAATCCTGTATTATCCTGGATCCCGCTTATCCTTAATTATTTAATATATTTAGGGTTTGATATTGATATGATTCCCTGGTAAAAATCCTCTTTAGATTATTAGATACGCTTCTTACAACACACTCTACTGCATGGCGTACAAAAGAGACTTTAATTTGAAACTGTCGAACGTTTACAAAAAGTTTCATTGTGATCGATGCTTGTTCTTTTTTTTTTTTAATCACACCTTTCTAACGTTAATTCAAAACCGCCAATCACAATGAAAATTAATTCAGTGAAGGTCCTGTCTGTCATCAATGGTGATGCTTGTTAACACTCTCTAACAGTTTATGAGATATTGGAGGACGTTTGAGGGACAGGAATTATAAAGGACACAAGGAAAAAAAAAAAGAAATTTTCCTCACAATATCTTAAAATTGATCAGTCGCTAAATGTAAACCGTACAAATGAGTATCCACTTTCCATTGGAAGCCCATTGATTGCTTATGTGTACACAGGATACGAGTATTAAGACCAGCGGCGAGGACGAGGTGGACGATAACCCATACAGAGTCCTGGTAGAAAAATACGAGGCCCTGCTCGAGGTGCAGAGACATCCAGCGTCGCGACAAAAGACCAGCGTCCCAACGCCATGCATGTCCCTTCAAGAAGAGCTCGAGATGTCCGGAGAGTTCAACTTCCATAGTGTCCAATCCGAGACTGGCAGTCATCAGGAGAACGGAAGGAGTAACAATGGAACGGGTGGTGTCCTGCGTGGAAAATCTGGTCAAGGAAAAAAACGATTTTCAGCAACACCAACGGATTTCTCCGAGGCAGAAACATCCTCTTCAGGTTTCTCAGACGAGACCAGTAACAAGGCTACTCAGACCGACGGTCGACCTGGATCTTTCCTCTGCTCCATAGCCGATGGCGAGGACTGCAAGTTCAGTATCTACGACGACGCCAGTCCCATAGAAAGCCGCTTCCGAAAGACACCAGAGTACAGACAACTCTTCCGGGAGATATTCGTGGTGCTAAAACGCGCTGCCGAGGCTAAGGACGAGGGCGAGAAGCTTCCTTTGTTAGATGACTCGACGAACTCAGTACCCAGGGTGCCGCCGGTGACACCTGCCCAGGAGGAGGTCCCCAGTGAAGTAACAACGGACGATAATCAGAGCGTCATGTCATCCATCGTCTCATCCGTAGTATCAGAACCACCTTACAGAGCTTGTACTCCAGTATCCGACCAGAAGAAGGAGGATGACATTGTCAAGAAGGAGAATATCAGTATCCGCGACAAGTCTACGGAAACTAATGCACCAAGGAATCCTCCAGGTCCAAGACGTCAGCAACTGGAATATCTATCCGTAAATGTAAACGTGCGCAAGAAGTCTTCCGCCAAGAAGAATCCAGCCAAGAAGCTGACGTACAACGACAGACCAATCACACCGGATATCGTCCCCACGACCAACCCTCGTGTGATGCATGCAAAGAGTAACAGCGCTGGTAAACGAAAATTCAGACCTTTGATCAATGCCGAGCAACTCGAGACCAACGGCGTCTGGAATGGCAACACGATACAATATTATTCCAGTAAAACGAAAAATTCTCCCGTAAGCTCACGCAAACAAAATGGCACTGGCTACAATCGTTATACTAACGAGCAGCACAATTCCAGTTATGAGTACAAGCCAAGTGCGGCTTCCGAGGGTGTCGCCAGACTGAAGCGACTCGATATGTCGTACGCGGAAGTACTTCGCATGCCAAACAAGCCCAAATCAACTAGCCGTAGAAATTAAATCTCCTCTCACCATTACTTTTACATTTTACATTTTACCCTTCATCCTTCATCCTT
>JARPRG010000096.1:0-28277 GCA_031001745.1 Hartigia nigra | reverse complement strand
CCTTCATCCTTCATCCTTTATCCTCTCGTATACCCCGTTCCCATTTCCCAATCGACCTTAATTAATACCTTCATCGATAGATAATAATTTTGTATGTAAGTCAAGCGCGACTCGTTGCGTAACCAAATGAGACAACCAGCGCGCGTAGTTAACGAGAGATTTAAATTATTTTGTGAGCGTGTAAGAAGGATATTTCAGTATTTTAAATGACTCTGTCACTTAATGAGTCCTTTTCCTCTTCCTTCCCGCTCCGCTCGAAATAATTGTCCACTCAATCATCCTTTTTTACCCCATTTGTAAATATACGCGAACTACGTTTACGTGCGATGGATTCCACGTGCGTTCTTTCGATCTTTTCGATTCTTCTTTTTTTTTTTTCTTAGCTATACATATATATATATATATTTTATATTGTACCGTATTGTATCTGATAATTCGTCGTCATCAACGTCATTACGTCCTTCTTGTTTCATTTCATTCTGTTTCTTCTTTTCTTTGCGTTTTTTTCCTCTCTTTCGCACGAAAGCGAAGTAGGTATACGTATGTATGCGCAACTCGACTCGAAACGTGTCGATTACGATCGACGTTTCTATTGTTTTTTTTACTCCTTATTTACAATTTCTAGATCTGTTTTCCGTAATTCGTGAAATCGTTTCGCGATAGACCAAGATTTTGTTTTGGTAACGAAGGGGCGTTGCTCCCGAAAACGAAGAGAAAAGCAAAAAGAGGACGAAAACAAAAGCGAGTATTTATGTGCCATTTACTACATCAAATTACAATTGTTGTAATAAACGTCTTGCTCTGATTGAAGCTCCTGATCATTAATTAATAATAACGGATATATATATGTATACCTACAAAACGGTACGCGACAGCGATGTACGCGGTGGTGTGATAGCTTTTGTATTCTACAGGTACAGGCACTACATCGTTGTGATGATCTTGTACAAGTTAATAAATCCCTTTATCATTATTATTCCCTTTATTATTATCATTCTCAATCGGCGATACACATTCACTTTAACGACACACATCCACTTTTCACTCATGCTCTAATGTACGTGGCCCATCGTACCAATAATAACCAGGTATATCAATAATATTTCTTAAACGTATGCGATCTGAAGAAGAGGAACCCCGTCCATTGTATACTTTTATTCAATTGTATGAAATGTACAAGAAATTCTTTGACCAGCGCTCGAGCATTGCTGTTTCGAAAAACGTCCAAGACTCGCGAGACGTCATTGTATATTTGTATGAAGTCAAACTCAAAATTGGGATCAAAAGATAGACGAGAAGGGGAATTTGCGAATTTGGATTATCATTTAACATCCTTCAATAACGATACCTGCGCTCGTTCAGAGAGGATGTACTTTAGTTGTGGCAGTCGTCGAATAATGCACGATGGACTGCACCTAAGCTCGGTTGTACATAACTTGAACTAGCGTTTCTTCTTGTCCTGAAGATAATGATATTATTGATATGGAATCAAGATGAAATGATAGAAGAGTAGTTTTTTTTTAATTATTTTATACGTACTCTGCTATGGGTCTTACTGCTGGTCCAGTTGGATTATTTTTTGGCCGAGGATTCACCAACAGACACTTCATGGGATGTCCATCCAGCTGCCTATTGTGATACGTCTCGACGGCCTTGGTTGCGTCTTTTAAAGTCTTGTAGATGACTTCAGCGGTACCTGGTCTGACTAATCTGGATACCAATAGCTCTCCGACGTCCTCGAATAATTCCTGAAATGCCAGGTGGTTCGTTTAAGAAAATGAAAACTTCTATTAGAGTCTGTTGAAAATAATCGATGGCGATTGATTATGGCATTTTTATAAATTGTTGTATACCTTAATATCCTCCTGGGTAACGTTCGCTTGTAAATTGGAAACGACAATTCGATATCCTGTGGATTGCGATGACGAGCCGGAACTTGTTTTGGGACGAGAAAGAATTCCCATCGTTCTTGGCTTTATTGGTGCAGAATCTAATCGTGATTTCACTCCGACTTCTCGGTGGGAACGTTGCTCGAAATATTTGTCATCTCCGATGTCATCAGTTAAGATCGTTCTGAAGTACATTTTTTTAAATATTATTTTTAATAAAACTTTATTCATTCAAATAAAGGGTTTATTGTAGGCTGACGACGAGGTATTAAATTGAATAATGGATTGATCAAAGTCTTTTTAAGGACCATTCCTAGAGAAGTTTAGTATATTCAATAGAATTAATAGAGGGCTATACAATTTCTTTATGACATCAAAGCAGGGATAATCGGTTAAGCTGAAAGCATTAATTAATCAATATAAAACCATACCTTGACTTTGAGTTGAATGACCAGTCTTCTCGAAATGATGGGACATTAAGCTTAGCCTGTAAAGAAAATTGTAAATCATTATGCCAATCAAATATAAAAATTCTAAGGACTAATGAAAAAGTACAAATACTTTTGCTACAAATGCTACTTATGCGTACCATAGCTGTGCGCGGAGACATCTTGAACTCCCTGGATCTTTCAATTTCCGCTTTCCGTGAGGTCATATTCCTTCCGATATTGCTGGTCGGTGGTTTTACCCAGGTATACGGCGATGAGGGTTTAATACTGAACACAGGTGGTGGTGGCGGTGGCGTCGGTGCATATTCATTGCTAACCGTTCGTCTTAGTGGAGGTTGTTCTATCAAGTAATCTAAAAACATTAAAGTAGGATAAGAATAAAGATGATTTCAATTAACTTCAAAGACTGCTAAGTAAATCTCTATGACTTCTAACCTTCATTATAGTTCATATTAATGTCATCCACATAATGTGGTTCTACTGCAGGAGCTGATCGATATCCAACAGTTCGTGTATGAGTCGGTATATAGTTCGTAGGCGGTACAAGCTGTACTACTGGAGGTATTTTATTAGTAGTCAGCGAAATTCGTCCATTTCGTCCAGTTTTTCGTGAAATCCCAGACATGGGTCCATCGATCTTCTTTAACTGAGATGCACGCAGCTTGTCCAGCTTCAAACGTGCATCACTTTGTTTAGCTATTTCAGCTAATTTATCTCTGGCATCGGTTAGTTTTTCACGATTTTTTTGGATTATTTTAAAACGAGCATCCGCAACCACATGCGTTCCACGTCCTCTGACAGATCCATTAGCACGGGCTCCTCTGCTGATACCTCTACGTACTCTAGAAAAACAATTATATGCACAGAATGAAATCACTCCAGCACATACTACTTATTTCATAATTATGAGAAGAATAAGTTAAAAAATCCAAAATATAATAAATCAATTGTATATGAAGAAATATTATAATTCAAGTAATAGTCAACTAAATGCTGGTTTTCATTTATAAGAATGATAAAAACTACTATAACAATAGACTACTTTTTAATTGTTAAACGATAACCACATGAAGATCGGACATACTTTAAACAATTTTATACTTGAATTAAAATTCGTGAATTCTTTTATTTCTAATGAGTTGTGAATAAATAACAGTTCCAGGAAAAACTAATATCCAAAAATCAGGTTGCATTGTAAATTATACAAACATAAGCAACAATTTACTCACAAAAGTCGAATTATAAAAAATATTCTGATAAACAAAATCTAAAAATATTATACTATTTCATACCTAAGGTACAAGAAATAACCGTTACGGAGCACTATGGACTTTTAAGGTTATAATAGACCCAAGCGATTTCGAGTTCTAGAATAAAAACTTAAATAGACATCACTATCGATATGTTAAAGTTTTCTTACCCGCCTCTGCCTCTCATTCCTGAAGGTTTCGATTTTTTAATTATGTCATCTAAACTCAATCCCATTTCAGCCATACCAAGCGCTGATATCACGACAAAACTTAAACGGCAAAGCACAAACTTCAAGCCCCTTTTTTGTGATTAGGATTGAATTATTAGTTAAAACTCGAAGAAGTAAAACAAACCAAGAGTGATTACACTATACCAATACACGACCCACGCGAATTTAGTATTGATACAAACGATACAACTGGCTTGAGGTACGAGTGTCTTCTTCTTACGGCTGAACTTGGTAAACGGTACTGTAGGTTTTCCATTTATATCCAAGTGGGCGACTAAGCCGACATCAGACAATAGCTATTCGCTGGTTCTAACAGAATGTTAGGGTAATAGCCAATAACGGAAGTTCGTGCCGACTTGTATCTACACAGCAAATCCAAATGGAAAACCTACAATAATGTCCACTAGCTATGCAAAGAAAACAATCTATGGTACAAATAGTGCTATTATCGTTAATTCAAATGCGCGAAATCCAGTTACAAATAAACATGGCTATCCATTATCTAATTGAAATTGTACTATCAAAGAAAAATTGTACGAAAAATCGTCGTATGAAATAACTTGTTAATAAATATAGAAAACAGTAACTTAAAATAAAGATAATTCCAATCAAAGTTTCTAACACTAAAGTTTATGATCTATCAATTACTATCAGCACGATATTTTATTTTTCATTGCAAGTCATACTTTTAAATGTGATAAAATAATGTGAATATATGTTCTTTTTACACTTCGTAATCTGTTAGACCTATCCTGTTGCAGGGATCGATGTATTTAAGAATGTGACCTTCCCCCTGCCATCGTCCACAGAGAAGGAAATAGACCAATGCTCTATATTTTTATTAATTTGGTTTTGTACATTTTCAAAGTGATGCACGAATTTTGTTTATACGGGCTGCAATAGGAGTAAGCGAGAACAAGAGAGACAACATGTCCTATTGTTATTTTTAATCGACGGTATCTTGTTGTAATAAAATGTCACTATTTTCAGAAGTTTTTGCCCATCAAATGAGAATTAGTGGATATTGAACTGATACTGTCAAGTCATGATTATAAGACAAATATAACGTATAGCTAAGGATAAGATATGAGTACTGCATATCCATTTCGTACGTTAACTTTTAATATATGAATGTATGAACATTCTTGATAAGATAAATTGATCGAATCAGTTTCATTATCAGAAGAGGGTTTAAATATCTTGTTCAGTCGGTAGCCCTTGCTAGTAAGTCAGGATTCGACACGAACAGCAGACGAGTTGCTGTAACAATGAAGAATACGCAAAATCTTAAATTGAAGATATCTAATGTCAGGGATGCTCCATCGCAACCACCTTATCCAGAGCCAGTGCAAATTACAAATTTTAAATATCTAGAAGACGATGACGACGACGATGATAGTGAAAATGAAAAATTGTGAGTGTCGTTCAACGTATAAATTTTAAATTTGAACAAACTGTAATAGCAGAGGCAATGTGTTAAAAAAAAATATTTTGTTTCAGTGCAACTACCAAGAAAACCCAAAAGGTGCCACCCGTCGCTTATATTAAATTGGTAAGTTTCGTTCTATTCGATAAGCAATATCTAACATAATTAAATATATACAGACATAAAAATAGCGTTTCATTATGAATTAATCAATACATACGATTATCCATAATCGTATTCTCCTTGTAAGCATTGCTCACTGATTTTCGTTATCTTCGATTCTTATTTTGTACATTCTGCATATAAAACACTTTCCGATAAAATAATTTCGTATTTGAGTTATCTGTTTTGATAGAGGAAAATGTCATTTAACTATATATTAACGGGTGAATCTAACGAGACTACATTGACTGACAAACCTGGACTTCGTATTAGAGAAAGACGGGGATTATTACTTTGGGTTATATTATTTGTTTTATTTATGATTACTAATAAGCGACGTACCAATGGCTTACTATGCATTATGGTGTGTGATTAAGGGCCGGTTTCACAAAAACGGTTTATTTTTTAAACTTAGTTTAACTGCGCGATTAGCTAATCGGATACTTGTACTTTGAAGATAAATCAAGTTTAAAAAATAAATCATTTTTTGAAATCGGCCCTAATAAGTTAATGGATACAAAATTGTACAATTCTTTGTAGACAATCGTGTATATATTGATCAATTAATATTGATAAATTAATATAATTTATAATAATTGTCGCAAACTAAAAATTGTGATAACCTAGATGTTAATACTAAAGAATACGTCGAATTTCGTTAGTTCCAGCTGATAAGATAAAAAAACTAGCAATTTCATTTAAAAATTATCGACAATATAACGATACACAAAAAATTGATTATACTTCGCCTTGAAATGTCACATAATCTGTTATCAAAGACTGACCTTTTCAATATCATTGTAATGAACGTATTAACTTCCAATAGATTCAAAGACAATATTATGCGTGACAATTATGTTGTGATTTATTATTTATTTCTAACATTAAATATCAAATTATGTGTCTTGAGAAATATTACAAGTATAAATTTGAATATGGTCTACAACGGTGTTGTTTCTTAATTTAAAAAAAAAACACTACGCTTATCTATCATAAGACACATAAGTAGTCGATTTTCAAAATGATATTGTCACAAATTAATTGTTATCTATCTCTGTTATCACAACCTATCGATTTATCAATATAATGGTTATTATGCTGGTCGTATGAATTTTTAAAATTTCACTTAGAAAATCAAAACGCTAATTTAAGTAAAACGTTATAATTGTATATCTATCAGCTTTCTCTTGTATCACACATAAATATAAAAGTAGATCAAAAGACTTGGTAAGGTCTCTGACAATGTTTGTCATATCATATTGTAAAGTTAATCTTATATTAATGAGTAATCGGTTTAATTTTCGGATATATTATTTACACTATTTTCATCTATTGTTTCAGTTCAAGTATTCCACTTGCGTAGATAAAATATTAATACTCATCAGTCTTGTCACTGCGGTTGGTTCTGGATTATGCACACCGGCAAATATATTAATATATGGATCACTCATAGGAGATATGGTCACCAGTGCGACAGAAGCTGCTACTGGAACAAGTGATATAGAGTCAACGGCAATGAATATTTTGGAATCCGTCGAGACATTTGCCATTTTGAATTCACTAATCGGTATCGCCATGTTTATCTTCACTTACATTAGTATAGTATTATTAAATTATACTGCTCAAAAACAAGCCTACTGCATACGAAGGTTGTACTTAAAGTCAGCTTTGCATCAAGATATAACTTGGTACGATTCAATGCGAAGCGGTGACGTAGCCAGTAGATTGACAGAGTAAGTAAATTTAAGGTTTTTTTTTTTATTCCCGTACTTCCATGAAAGATTACACAATATTCATTGATTAATTTAATTTTCAGAGACGTGATGAAGTTCGAGGAAGGAGTTGGCGAGAAATTGGCAATGTTCGTTCACAGCATGACAGCATTTGTGGCATGCATTATTTTAGCATTTTTTAAGGGATGGAAACTCGCCCTTGTCTGTATAATATCACTACCCGTTACATCGTTGGTCCTCACTGGAGTATCTTTGGTATAATCTAAAAAACGTTTGACAAATTTTAAAAACAATGACCAAGTTTGAGTTTAAAAAATTTTAATTCGTATATTGTATTTACAATTTCTTTTTCTTTAGATCACATCAAAACTTACTCGAAAAGAAACAGAAGTCTATGCTCAGGCTGGAAATATTGCGGAGGAAGTTATATCGTCTATACGCACGGTTGTTGCTTTCGGTGGTCAACATTTGGAAGTTGAAAGATACAAAAGTAATCTACAGTCGACTTTTAAAAATAACTTAAAAAAAAGTTTTTGCTCTGGATGCGGATTCGGCTTACTTTGGCTTGCTATTTATGGTAACTATGCTCTCTCCTTCTGGTATGGCGTTACACTTATCATTGAAGACATGTCTCTTCCAACGGATGAACGAATATACACGGCAGCAGTGATGATGACGGTAAGAATAAATTATTTATGAATTTAAATCTTTCGTAAATCTATACTAGTGTACTTTGTGTACTTATAAATGTGTAAAAATTATGATTTATAGAAATTGTAATAATTTTATATCACATTCAGGTTTTTCTCAGTATTATGATGGGTACGGTTAATATTGGTACTATTGCACCGTTTATTGAAGCTTTTGGAATAGCGCAAGGAGCAGCCGCTAAAGTTTTTTCGGTAATAGACAGACAATCATTGATTGACAGTCAATCAGAAGAAGGATTGAAACTGGCAGATATTGCCGGGTCGATTGAATTCAAAAACGTCTCGTTTGAATATCCTACGAGACCCGATGTCAAGGTCAGTAACAACATTAACATCTAATTGTTAAAAAAAAAAAAACAATTTATTAAGCTATAGTTTATTTTAGAAAATCTCTCGTTTGACTTTTTCATAATTAAGGTAAATGTCCCAGTGGTCGGACACTTAATGCTATAGTCCCAGTCCCCGGACGTCCATAAGAAATCGTATTTCCATCTCTCTTAAACGCACGCTTTGTCCTGTAACTGGGACGTGTCCGGCCACTGGGACATTTACCTTACACGAAAATTAAAAACCTCTCATTAACCAGATAGTCAAATAAGGGTATAGCGCGTGCAGGTTAACCTCAGAAAGCGTTCGCCTATGAGTATTATGAGGTATACACTGCGTCGTCATTCGTTTGATATTTTGTGATGTTTGATGACGAACAATTGTGCAATATATGATATGCATATTTTTGAACGTTAGATTTACCATACATATCAAAACATGCAAACATTGTTACGAATACATGCTGATGCGTCAGAGCTTCGTGTGTAGTGTGCCACTAAAATTTACTCGATCATAAACATTTTGTTGCTATTGTCTTATGTCCAAGACTACAAAGTAAGTAACAGCATACAGATATCAGGCACACAACGTCAACACAGAAATCATACATTTTCTATATTAAATAGTGGTGTTTGACTATAATGACATTCAAGGGACAGGAAAATGACGTCGTATTAAGTGGATGACGTAATAAGCAAAATAAAAAACGCCCATTACAATTTGTATAGGAACTAAACTTAAAGGGGAAAGTAGAATGCAACATGGGATCGATCGTTGTAAGCGGAATCATAACAACCGGACTTCATTGTACTTGACTATGGGGAACAATGATATCTCAACTTTTAACATTAAATTTTGTCGACATTAAGATTGTTATTTAATCTGAATGTTTTTATTAATTATCAGGTTTTGACAAAGCTCAATTTGACAATCAAAAAGGGCCAAACTGTTGCCCTAGTAGGAAGTTCCGGTTGTGGAAAATCTACGTGCATTCAATTGATACAACGATTTTACGATCCAAGAGAAGGACAGGTAATACATATTACTACGTCTGTAAATAATAATATATATCTTGGCATTATAAATTATATTGATACGATTTAATTAAAATGTTCTGTCGTTATTAGGTTCTGCTGGATGGTCATGATATGCGGGAATTAAATATTGCATGGTTCCGAAGTTGCATTGGTGTTGTTGGCCAAGAACCAGTATTATTCGATACGACTATTGCAGAAAATATTCGTTATGGAAATTTAGACGCAACTATGGAGGAGATTGAGTACGCTGCCAAAGAGGCTAATGCACACGATTTTATAATGAAGTTACCGTTTGTGAGTATATAAAGCGTTTTTTTCATTGTAAATTATGAATGATATTATATATGTCATTAAATATATATATATATACCTATGTGATATAATGCAATTTTTATAAATTCATTTCTTTTGCCAGCAATATAACACACAAGTCGGTGAAAAAGGCGCGCAAATATCTGGTGGTCAGAAACAAAGAATAGCCATTGCTAGAGCTCTCGTTAGAAAACCAAATATTTTACTTCTGGACGAAGCAACTTCCGCCCTTGATACACGCAGTGAGGCTAAAGTGCAAGAGGCTTTAGATAAGGTATTGATGACAATCGAAAAGTATTTACTTTTTTTTTACACTTAAAATTTTGACTTATTGATAATAGGCAAGCAAAGGAAGAACTACTGTTATTGTTGCTCACAGATTGAGCACAATTCGTGCAGCAGATAAAATTATTGTTTTATCAAATGGAAGTGTTGTTGAAGAGGGTACTCATGGTGAATTAATGATGAAACGTAGTCATTATTATTCATTAGTCATGACACAGGTGAGTCAGTACTGTATGAAACTTAAAAAAAAAATACAGAATTTACTCTAATTTGAAATCAATGACTTATCGAATCATTTAGATTGCTAATCTCGGCGACGATAATAATACACCAACACCGCAAATTGATAAAGAGAAAGAAATTGACGAAGACGAAAAGGAAGTCGTTATTCTTTCCGAGGTATTTACAAAATTTACGATTAACGTTTACATCATTTGTCATTAATGTTTTAATTAAAATTATTGATTTAAATTCTTCCAGGATGAGATCGAGATTGATGCCAGTAAAAACAAAACGGTTTCTTTATTCGAAATCATTAAGTTAAATGCTCCCGAATGGCCATTCATAACTGTCGCATGTTTAACGTCCATAATTGTCGGTGCATCTACGCCAGTTTTCGCAATCTTGTTTGGAGAAATTTTAGGAGTACGTATTTCACGGAGTTTGAGCTTCAATTTTTGAACGATTATTAACTTACTGGAAAATGATAATTTTATATTAAATTTATTAGGTAATGTCGGAAACGGATACAAGCGTTATCCGAAGCGATACAAATAAATATTGTCTCTATTTTCTCTTGGGCGGTATTATAATGGGCACATCAACATTCTTCCAGGTAGCTAACAATTTTATTCCTTATTGTTGTTTGAACAAACAAATCAAATCTTATTTACATCAGACATTTAATCACGTTATTTGACCCACAGCATTTCTTCTTCGGTACCGCAAGTGAAAGCTTAATTCTACGTTTACGTGGCTCTTTGTTCGAGGCTATGATGAAACAAGATATAGCATGGTTCGATCATCCCGACAATGGAACTGGTGCACTGTGCTCGAAATTATCAACCGAAACGACAGCCATTAAGGGTGCAACTGGACAACCAATTGGAACTTTAATGCAATCAGTTAGTACAATTGTAATAGCGGCCGGAATATCCTTATTTTATGAATGGCGCTTGGGACTTGTAGGAATGTGTATAATGCCATTTATCCTAGCCTCAACGTATATGCAAGGAAAAGTCATTCGAAAGGAAACTTTAAATTATCATACTGGTCTAGAAAGGTCTACAAAGGTAAACGAGCAATCTCATATTTGATTTATATGATCGTCTAACGAATTATTGTAATTAAGGTTAACTTTTTAGCTCGCCGTTGAAGCTGTTGGCAATATAAGAACTGTTGTTAGTCTTGGAAGAGAAGATATTTTCCATAGTGGCTATGTGAATGCCATAACGCCAGCATTTATAGAAGGAAAAAGAAATACTCATATTCGTGGCTTGATTTATGGTTTGGCTAGAAGTATGCCTTTCTTTGCTTATGCCATTGTTATGTATTACGGAGGATATTTGATAGAGACTGAGGGACTTGAATTCACCGTTGTGTTTAAGTACGTCAATTAATTTTAAATGTTCTTTTTGACTATTCTTTGATTCTTAATTGATTCGTCTTTTTTTATAATTTATGCATTTTATATATATATTATATATATATATATATATATATATATAAATTGTTTTCTATTTTAGAGTAGCCCAATCACTGGTATCGAGTAGTGCGATGGTTGCGAGTGCATTATCACATACTCCCAATTTCCAAAAAGGTATTACTACCGCCGAGAAGGTCATAAATCTGTTGAATAGAATTCCAAAAGTGTTGGATCCCGTTGATCCCAATGATGAGAAATGGGTGAGTCAATTAAATTCAAAGATTTGTATTTTTAGAGTTCGAAATCTTCGTTTCTATTTTACATTAATTGCCTTTATTCTTTTTTTAGAAACCGGATGGTAGCGTAGATTATGAACAGATCAAATTTGAGTATCCCACAAGACCGGGAATCAATGTATTTAATTCCTTGAATTTGGAGATCACTCCTGGACAAACGGTTGCCTTGATTGGTCCAAGTGGTTGTGGAAAAAGTACACTTATCCAGCTGCTACAACGATTCTACGATCCTACATCTGGTTCTGTGGTAAGAAATTTTGTCATAAACGGAATGAAATTGTCAAAAATAAAAAGAATTACGTGCAAACTAATTGTAATTGGTGTTTTTTTTAGCAAATTGGTAAAACGAACATAGCGACCATTAAGCAATCGACTATGAGAATGGAATTGGGTCTTGTGTCTCAAGAGCCAGCACTATTCGCCCGAACCATCGCTGAAAATATCGCGTACGGCGACAATAGTCGAGAAGTTAATATGACAGAAATTGTTGAGGCTGCCAAAAAGGTGAACATTCATAATTTCATCTCGTCCTTGCCACTTGGATACAACACAATACTTGGTGATAAGGGAACCCAACTTTCTGGAGGTCAGAAGCAAAGGGTCGCGATAGCGCGCGCCCTTATCAGGAATCCAAGAATACTTCTACTGGATGAAGCTACGTCGGCATTAGACGCGGAAAGCGAAAGGGTCAGTTTACATATTCGGACAGTTCAATTTGTTTAGAAACTAGGGGTCACTATAAATGCTATAATTTAATCGTAATTGATTCAACCATGTTTTTTTTATATATTCACAGATCGTGCAAGCAGCTATCGATGAAGTTAAGGAAGGCAGAACCTGTATCATGATAGCACACAGATTATCGACTGTACAAGACGCTGACAAGATATGCGTGATCGATAATGGTGTTGTTGCGGAAAGTGGTACACACGCTGAACTTATTAAGGACAGAGGACTTTACTATAAGTTATTAAAGATGCAACACTAATGTCAATTTTTAATTTTCATGGATAATTAATTAAATATGCTTTTAAGAAGACAGCACTTACGTTCAAATAGGAAAAAATGTAAATTCTCATATTTCTTATTTGTCGTTAGTCACAAAAAGACGGAACACGTAGGAAGTCTTTTATACATTCGCCATCCAATAAATTAAGGGATGTGTGCGCGCGCCCGCGCGTATGTGTGGGTATACGCGAAATTTTATAGAACAAATTCTAAACAAATTGTTAAATTAATTAGACTAAAATTTATAGAAAATATCAAGTTCCGGATGTAGAAGGAACAGCAACATTTGAAGCACTTCCGGTTTCTAAACTGTATGCGCAAAGACTCAAAAACTGTCTCGTATGTGCGAATTTAAATGTTTTGGCTCTTAATCAATCAGATTGATATTTACAAAATAATTTGTGAATATTTAGGCGGAATAGTAGCATTTATGATGTTTAATACTTCATATTTAAAAGTTCTGTACTTAATTAATTTTTTGGCAATGATGAATGCATGAGATGTGCCCGTGTGGTTCAAGTGGTTGTATTACAAGCCGAACCTATTTGGCTCGATATTTTTATATCGTATTTCCTATTTACATTGTACATTTACTATTTAATCATATATATTTTATTAATGAAATTTATTACAGAAGTTTATTCAAATTAAAACTCTTAATTCAAGTATCACTATTTTCTATTTCCGTTTCCAAAAACTCACTATTCGTATGGAATCCAGGGAAAAGCTTGTTTTCGTCATTAAACATTGCGAAACTGTGGCCAATTTTGTTGCAAAAATTTCTGTAAGATCCTTGTGCGGTCATCAGTTGTTCATGATTTCCAATTTCTTCTACATAACCCCGATTTATAAAAAGTATACGTGAAAAAAATTGTACAACTGAGAAAGGATCATGACTCGATGCAATGCATGTTCGATCGATGGTTGCTGAGATAATTGCTTTTCGTAAAATCTATGAAAATTAATATAACTCTCATAAGAATGATATAGCACTTGGTTGAATCAGTTCATAGAACAATAATAATTGTTTCTAATTTAAAATCAATAAATATCTGAACATCTTTTATAGTACCATTTCGGCTTCAGGACTTTCAGCACGTGGTAAATTTTGAAACAATAAAGTTTTTGGATTACGCACAAGAGCTCTTGCTAGTGACAGCCGTATTTTTTGACTTATTGTCAATGAAACTTCAGCCTCGCGTAACACCGTATTGTATCCCTGAAAAAAAAGACTTTTAATTAAAAAAAAAAAGTAAAACACAATCTGATTATATAAACTCACGTTAGGTAAAGACATTACAAAATCATGAAAATAAGCAGCTTTTGAAGCAGCAACAATTTCGTCAATTCGAATTCTTCGTTTCAAGTTACCATAAGCTATATTTTCAGCAATTGAACGGTTAAGAAATATAGAATCACCATCTACTAATCCAAACAGCGATCTTAAATTATTTTCATTGAAATTTTCATGGCGCTCACTATCCAAAAACTGCGTGAAAACAAATAAATATAAAATACCCGAAAATAAAATTACATGTTGATTAGGCCTTTACTTATTATATTATTGTTTATTACTAATCCCAAAATCAATTCTTTAAATAATATTCTAATATTTAAACAAAAATTGTTCATTTCATATCTTACTATCTCTCCGGAAGTCGGTTTGTAAAAATGTAAGAGTAGCTCTATTGGTATTGAAGCACCGGAAGAAGGGCATCCAACGAGCGCGATGCTTTCTCCACTATTTATCTGCACGCTAAAATTCAGCAGCTTCGATAATCCAGAATAAAGAGGATGTTCAAAGGATACGTTGTTAAAATTAATATTCCCAATGAACTTCTAAAAAGCAATTTAAGTAGAATATTAATAAATCTTTAAGCATTCATTATACACGAGCAAGAATACAGGTAAACATAATACAAAAGGTCATGCTTATAATAATTAGAATTATTTAGTCTGGGCAGTTACGGGTCACCAAATGGCATCCAATTACGCTATTCATTTACCATTTAGCTACCAATTATTCTAGTCAACCGGCCGTTAGACACGATATATTATTAAGCTGACCTTCTTTACTATTCGTTTCTGCATAATTAATTACCGTTTTATAACCCCTATTATTAATATTTAAGGGTGATTCTATTATTTTGAAAAGTTTTACCGCTGCTATATGTGCCTTTATAACACTTGATGTAAAGACTGCCAAATGTCCCATCATAAACGTTCCTAAAATAATAGCTTCTGCTACCCTAAAATATGCAGTTTATACCATTAATCATTCTTTACGAAAACTCAAAAATTGTATGTATTTTTGAAATAAAGATAATTTACTTAAAAACCTTTCCTATCTCGATCTCTCTCCTTCTAAGCATATTTCCGCCGTAAAACATGGATACTGCGTACACTAGTGCGGGTGATGCTGTATAACATGCATGTACAAAAGCTAGAAGATAAATCTTTTTTTTATTAGCGAGTAGTTTACGCAGCTCTTCGTGGTAACGTTCAAAAAATGTATTTTCTAACGTCAGTGCAGCTATGCATCTAATATTCGATACGGATTCCAAAATAATCTGCTTGAAAACAAAATATTTGTTTATGTACGTAAACTTGATCAATAATTGGTCATACCAATAAAAATATTATATACTAAAGTGATACAATATACGTACCAATTTAAGCTTATTTAATTCGGCCGAACTACGAAATGATTGTTGTAACAGCAGCGTGTTGTAATACTTCAATATTGCCAAAATGAATAGAGCAAAGACAAGAATTGCCCGACCCAATTTCCAGCTGTACACTATCGACAATACAATACTTACAGTCAATGACGTAATTGCCTGTATTAAAAAAATTAATCGTTGACCGCATGCCTGAAATAATAATAATAATTATGATATCAGTTAATTATTCATTCTTTAATATTTAATACAAAATTCATAACGACTCATACCTGTTGTATTTTTCTTGCATTACTTTTTAGCAAAGTATTAATGTTATTTAATTCGTTTGTCTCACCGTCGAACCACTCCAGGTTTTGCTGTAAAATTTTCTTGAGCGTATATTTTCGCATTCTGGTAGTCAATTTACTGCCTGCTATATCAATCATGTAACCCTGACATAATAGAAAATATTATAATGACGTTCATAATCGCTAATCTCTATTATTTTTGTCAGGGATGTAAAAGTGGATATTTCTAGGTACCTGAATAATGGTACAAACGCCAGAGACAAAACCAGCTACTATAAACATACTTGTGAAGAAATTTAAACGCATTTGCAATTGCATGCCATTATGCATTGCAATTAGGCTTAAAGTTTCACCAAAAAGTACTGCATACATTGGTAAACTAAAACCCAAAATTGCTGCTGCCACACTAGCAAACAACAATTGAAGCCATTCCTTGCGATTGTAGAAAAGAAGTCTCATTGTGCTTGCAAGCTCGATCTCCTTTTTCTGAAAAATTATGTCATACAAAAATATATGATGCTAATAATTTATGTAATGACCAACTCTACAGATAATAATTTTAGACGGTTATAGTCGTTTAAATATGGCGCATGTAGAATTGGCCTATGTAGAGTTGGATCCAACTTGCATAAAAATTGTACCATTATATTATCAGCCGCAGGAATATCGGTAATTTGAAAATAGACAGGATAGCGACCGATGCGCACTAATTCTGATTTAAATAATTCTTGATAACTTCTTCCCAAAAAACTGGACGCTTGTTGCACAGACATTCGATGATTTCTTTGATTAGATTTACATTTTACAACAGTACTTGCTGTAAAGTAAGGATTACCAATCCTTAGAATATATAATTTTTTCTCTTCTTTTCATAAAACTTACCTTTACTATCAAAAAATTCTTTCTGTTCGCCAATCATTTTTTTCGTTTCTGGATAAGTCTCTATTATCTCATCCACCGTGGAAAATTCTTCAGCTATGCCATCGTACAAATACACAATTTTGGACACTTTTCTCAGTATCAGAGGATTTCTAGTTATTATGATAATCGTAAGATTTATGTTTGCCTAAAACAATAAGCAATGAAGTTATACAATTTCTTAGTCCCTTTTTAAAAAAATAATCTAAGCATAACTAACGGATTTGATAGAATCAAAAATTGCATCTTCGGCTGTTGGAGTCAAAGCTGACAAAGCGTTGTCCATTAAAAGAATTTGTGGCTTTCTGTACAGAATTCTGGCAAGCGCGAGTCTCTGTCTTTGATCTATCGACAAGTCCTCGGTAAGTGGTGTATTGTATTTCTACAATAGACAATATTTCAGTTGTTTTTGCTCAATTAGTTACTCGAGTAAAAATATTTACTTCTGCAAGATCCATTATAAACGAATGTATGCCTGCTATTTTGGCTACAATTTCCATGTACTCTGGAGATTCGAACGACGAGTGACATGTAATACATTCTTTTAAAGTTGTACCGAATAATACAGGACACTGTTGAACAAACCCAACATAATTTCGTAGCCCGTGTAAATTTCTGTTCTTCATATCATGGCCGTCTATAACGATCTGATTACAATAATATATTTCATAAAATTTAGCTCTAATCACATTCGTAATGTTCAATAATGCAAATATTAAATACCAATCCAGATTCAGGATCATAAAATCTATGTATTAGACTCAAACAAGTAGTTTTTCCAGTATTTGGGTTTCCCATCAAAGCTACAGCCTGTTCTTTATGAACTATGAATGATATACCTTTTAGTACCTGACATAAATATACCATTATGTGTAATATGCAAATAAGTAAATAATAATTATTCAAAATTGTTTTAAAACATTAATTTGTTAACACTTACGAGATCTGTATGTGATGCATAACGAAAGACAACATTTCTAAAAGAAATTGCCATATTTGTTTTTGCAGTCGAAACGTCAAAATTCGTCATTTTCATTTCACAAGTATTTTTCATCATACCTATAATCTATAAATTTGAAAATTAATCGAGTAATTCTTTTTTTTTTATAAATTAATGTCAATACTTTTTGCGAGGCAGCATTTGATTTTTCAATTATATGTAAATACTGTGGCAATTGTAATGTATGCAGAACTCCAATTTGCACACAAAAAAAAACCTGCAATCAGAAAAAATATGTGGTCAAAACAAATTTTCAATATATTTAATCCGAATATATTTTATAATACCTACTACTATTAATGTTGCCACTGTATAATTTTCTTCAATCTTCAATAAGTTGACACCATACCACAAGGTAAAACCATACATGGAGTACATAAGAAACCAAATAATCGCACCAATGATACCGTTAATAGTACCCTTTGTGATCTCACAGTTTTCTACCAGTATAAGCTTTTCCACGTATCTCTTACATTCGTGCGATTCACCAGAATAAGCCAGGACAGTGCGAATATTTGTCATACACTCTTGTGCGATAAATTCTGCTGGTTTGTAAAGGAAGTCCTCTTGTCTACGCATGTATTCATTTACCTGTATGATTAAAGCCACATTAATTATGTAAATAATGTTGTTTTATTTAATTAAAAATAAATTATAAGAGGTAAACAATTATAAAAGTTAATTCTCTCTACAAGCATACTGCTACGATTTATATTAGACGGTATTATAATTACTCGTTTGGCTATGCAGATAATCACTGATATTATTGGTAATATAACAAGCAGTGTACCGGCTAACTTTGAGCCGTAATATAATGCAACTAAAATACAATTGCAGGCAGCAATTGTACTTGATAGTAACATTCCAAGCTTCTCGCCCAATCCTGACTCTAGATAACTCGTATCCCTAAAAATAATAATTTCAAGAGTAATTTTTTAAAGATCATGAAAACCTTTAAGGAGGCGTCATAGAAATGATGATCGTTTCGTGTAAACTATATGAATTTCTTCCACCTGATACTGCTGGAGGCCAAATCTTCTGCATTTTGAGAATCAAACCATGCGATATTCTGACATAATAAAGCTTTGAAATGAGCTTGTCTAGCTTGAATTGATCCATTAATTGCAGCATGATTAAGGCAAATAATAAATATCATTGTAAAAATCATTTGGCAAATAGCAAAAAACATGGAGTAAATTGCGAAATTCAATATCTCTTTGGCCAATTCCTCCGACGTACCACGATATTGATCATTGTATCTAAAAAGCGGAAATGGAAAGAATATTTTAATTTTTCAATAAAATTCATTTTATTAGGCGAGTTTTATATCAGTGCGTAAGCCTGACTCACGATACTTATATTTAGTTACCCTTTAAATCCCACGGGAAATTCACTCGTTTCGTTAATGCTATTAATGGCATTATGTATATGATATTGTACAAAGGATTCAGCAAGATTTCCATATAAAACAATTGTTCCAGGAACGCAAAATCCGCTCAAAATTGCAGCTAATAATCCGATTAAAGTTAATAGAACATCAGTCCAGCATCCAAACCAAAACTAACAAATATAAAATTTATATTATTATCTGCCATTACATAATCCATTAAATTATATGGATATTACCTGAGGAAATGAATATCTTAATTTAGGATAATAATCCAAGCTTTCCACATTTGAATGTCTCTTCATTTTAATCAGTTTCCGTGTTTTTAACCTATTATGCGCAAAACAAGAATGTGCATTTGTTTGACATATTAGTTTGCCAAGTCATCATCAAAATCGCTTTCTATTGTTATCCGAGAAAAGTCATTTAAATTGATTTTCAATTAAAGGAATCATGAAAAATTAGAAATATTAACCAACCAGCGTTTATTATCATTACAAGTAGTCCATTTATATTTTCTGATGTTTAAATAGCTTTTTTATTATATCATTTTTACTTTCACGTGTAGTACGATGTTGCTATTGCAGTTAATGGCGGCAAGGAAGCTGATCTTAAACTTTCATTTAACTTTGGTGTCTGTCCATAGATCAACAACCACTTCATGAGACGTTTGTTATGAGTTTGTTTGGCTATTTTTAAGAAATAATGATACCATCCATTGTCGAAATCAAAATTGCACCCTAGAAGTTTGTAATATTTTATCGCAACATTAATAAACATAATTATTGATTTCTCCGCAATCGTTTAATAAGATGCACATATACAGATATATATTTGATCTTGCTATGCAACAAGCCATACTATATATATGACGTCCCGTCGCTCTTATATAAAAGGTACGTTCCGAAATTTAATGCGAATCCTTCAGACAATTCCTGTTTATCTGCATGTAACAGCGTGAAATACAATAATTTACGCAACACTAGCATTAAATTTTAGAACGTACCCTAAATTGCATACTCTTGAACCAACCTGCTCGATAGAGAACATCTAGACACGAGAAATCTTTCTTCGACGGGTTATTAATAAAATGATAAATAGCTATACAAATAGCATTTTTCCCATCTTTTGTTTTTAATCGAGGATCACCTCCTGAAATAAAGAACTTTAATTGATTTTTTGATAATTTAAATTGATAACTTTTAAAATTCTTGTTAATCCATTAACGCCCAGTAGTCCAAGAATGTACGAAAAACTATAATGTTTTTGCATCAGTGAACGGTAAGGGGTTAATACTAATTTTTTAAATAAATATATACCTTTCGATAGCATATACTCCACTAAGCATGTGTGACCATAGTAACAAGCACAATGAAACGGCGTAAATCCCGTAGATTCGCATTTAACATTCATTAAGTGCGGACAATAACTGACAAGTTCAATGCATCTCAGAGCGCAGTGAACGTTATAGCATTTCTGTTAAAAGAAATATATAATATAATATTTAATGTGCTAATCGAAACTGCGTACTATAATTAATTCTATAACTTGCGTATGATTTTGTATTATTATAAGGTAAGTGGGCCCAGTGGTGAACACTCAACAAGGAATCATATTTTCATATTTATTGTACACATTGTACGTCCATAAGGGTGTCCACACCATGACTACTAATGTCCACCACTGGACCTCCTACTTTAATTATTACGTCGCCCGACATAACATGCATTTACCTGTAAAAAAGTATATGAAATTTGTAATAAAACTTACACTAGCCACAGCATATAACTCTGTGTAGATGTTCCTGTGATTAAGTAAAATTTTACTTCTAATCACTGTATCTATGTCAATTTCCTTTTTAAAATGTCTAATGCCATTTTCTGTAGTTGTTTGTACCACCTGATCTCGTTCTAAAAATTCGAGTAAACTTAAAAACAATCAACTTATTCCACATTTTTTAAAGAACCGTCAACTTAGATATAGAAACAGATTATTTTTCAATAAAAAAGGACAATTTACAAAATTTTATATTATTACGTTCAATGTCTGCTCTTTGAATATAATGTTTCAAATGTTATACACTTCATATAGTTGTCTTTAACCTAATTATATAAGGAATTATATAATTAGAAAATCAATAACTAGTTATATACATTAACAGTAATTGTAGCTTATTATTTATAATATGATATATATAATTATGTAACGTACTTCTAAATCGGTAAAGCAAACTCGACAAAATTGCGATAATAAGAAAAACAGTGCCCATGGTAATTCCTTGTATGTTTAGAGAAACGACCGAATCTTGTATCAATGCGATAAGAATTTCATAAATAGAAATACTACCCTCCTCGGCAACATCAAATGAATTCATATTACTATGTTTAACAGAAATAAGACAGTGATCACAATGATTAATCCATCGATTTGTAATCAACCATTTTCGATTTTCTCCATTGCCGCGCATAAGCTATTGTCTCCATCTATGATATTGTTGCTTAATAGCTGTTTCTAGCTTGTCGCTCTGTCGTTGACATAAGAGGTTAATAGTTTCACATCTTATGGGATATGGTGTCACGCAAAGCGGGGTGTCGAGTACACTTTCAAATGGATTTTGCCCATTGAAATGCTTTATATATAGAAATATATTCTACATATGAATATCGTGAGACACAAGATACATGGGCATCTTGTCTATTTATACTAAGTCAAAGATGCCGTCGTTGATACCATCAGAGAGCAAAAGCAGTTAACAAAAAATTCAGGGTCGCTATTTTTCTTCCAATCTATGTGTTTTATTCACCCAGGCGATCATTTCGAGACAATCGTTGTTCACACTCTCAATGGCGTCATTTTCCATGAAAATGGCGAGTTAGTGCGCTGGTTTTATGTTACTTTTTGACAGTAAGCGCATTATTATACAGGAGTGTAGAGAAACAGAAAGAAATTTAGGGAGATTTTTTTGGTTTTTACTATTGTATCGAATATGTATTCTCCTGATGGTGATGCCAAAGGCTCGCAAGAAGATTCAACAAGCAGTGCGAAGGCTGTCAGCGAGCCTTGTACAGCGATCGATGTTAAAACCGGTACCGTTTGCGGTCAGACGGAAGGTCTTTATATTCTTGATGAATTTCGCAAACTTTACGAAGCTCGTTTGAGAAATGTTGACGAAGAACCAATTGATACCGATGCCGATCGGACATCGGTAAGATCTCTGTTGCTCTTTTGCTTTGGAGCGATTCATATTTCCTTCTACTCTATTTCCTCTAGTGTTATTCGTTGATGGTAGTAGCTGAACTATTTTGCTTCTGAATACCTTGTTAGACACTAAAAATTCGTTTTTTTTTCTGTGTTATAATAAAAGCTGTTTTATTTTCCATAGTATTAGTTGAATGATGTTGATATTTATGAAATAATAATTTTAGATGAAACTACAAATAATGTCAGAGTGGATTAAAGATCTGGATGAACAAAATGTTATGCTTGTTCGAACCGTCGAAGAATTAGAACATGCTGCTTGTAGCAGAGTTACAGTTTTGGAAGATAAGTTAATGCATTCATCTAGTATAGCGGCTGATAATATGACACGAGCTTTACAGTCTGATGAGGTACTGAAAATATATATTAATGGATATACATGTTAGATAAATTGGTATTGAATGCTATTGAGTAATTTTATTCTTAGAGTCTTACTTTACTTACAAATCGTATCGAACAATTGGAGAAAGATGAGGAATGTCTTCACCAAAGAATTGAATTTCTCCAAAGTGACATCAGGGGATTGCTTGAATTGATAAGGCGTGCGCGACACGAAAACTATTGGGGCACCGATGGAATAACATTCTTTGAAATTCGGCCAAAAGATATTCCTTCTGCAATCGAGTATGTTACTGTATAACACCTCAAATTTTGTAATATGAAGTTTGAAATGTGCATCAAGAATGAAACTAAGTGTTTATACTTTCAGCTGCTCCTGTAGCCAGGTAAATTCAAATGTGTCAGCTGACAAGAGAGTGAAACTTATTTTAGAACTTAGACGAGGGTTTACTTCTGGAGGACCTCCTGAATGCCTTCCGAACACGACATTTTGTGACTGTTCTTTGTCTAGTCAGCCTACAGTCTGCTTTCCCTGCGAGTCTGAAACTTTACCACTTACTTTTTGATCCATTGTTACTTTATGCTCTAGTTACATTTTTACTCTCTCTTTGAACATTGATAAACATCTAAATTCTTCATTTGCAACCCTTCTTACATTTGAAAAAAATTTTAATTATACATTAAACCTTGACGAATGAATTAATTGAAAATTATTAATAAATAGTTCATTTTTTTCTATTACTATTTATCGCATATTGTTCGATCGTCATTAGTTAATTATAGGACATGTATTAAATTGAGTTTTATTATCCATACATATATCATTGGTGATTAACGATGAATCTTAATATAGGCAAAGGATACTGCAGAAGAAAACATAGAATATTACAAACTCCAATTGGAGGAGCTAAGAAAGAATGAAAGGGAAACTCAGGCGTAAGTGTATTTATAAAAACATTTTGAAAATATCTTCATCTAGTTGAAATAAACTTGTTGAAGGATTGATGCATATCTTACAATATTTTTCAGGTGCCAGGCAGAGCTCGAACAGAAATTGGCTGATCTTAATAAAAAAGTCACAATAAAGGACGAGACAATAAGAAAATATATTTCCAAGCTTCAGAATCTAAGAGACAATCTTAAGAGTCATCCTCAGCTGTCAAATAAAATTATTGTGGAATCTTCCACAGTCAGTATGAATGACTTTGATTCTGACGTGAGTAACAAAATATTTCCTATATTTAAAACATATCCATTAATATAGTAATAAATACTTCGTTATATAATTGTAAAGTAAAATCAAAAATGTATCCATAACACTGTCATTTGCTCATTCTTACACTTGTATCCACATGAATTTCATTTAAAAAGTATGTCAGTACTTGTTACCTGTATAATTACTTAGTAAAGTAAATTGCGAAGAAAACTCAAGAGGATTTATCTTACTATTCAGACCGACGCGCTAACAAATGCAGTGGAATGTGCCTTAGCTTCAAAAGATCTGAAAATCGAGGAATTGACTGATCAGCTACGCGATGGCGAACTAAAATTGGACGAAATAACTGAAGAAAAAAATGATGAGATTAAAAGACTACGCATAGAGTTGGATGAACAGCACAAAAAGTTGCAGGCCCTTGAATGTCAGCTCCTTTGCCTGGAAAAAGTTTGTGTCTTCTACTTGCACTTGTACTCTCTGAAGATTGCACCCATACTGATACATACCCACCTCGACGGTGACATTCTCACGCTTAGGAATCATTGGAAAGCCGTGAAGTCCTGACAATGGAGGTAGCCGAGAAGCATGATCTTGTGATGGCATTGCGCAAGGAAGTCGCGGAACTCGAGGAGCAGTGTCGCCATGTAAATATGCAAACTCATTTTAAGGACGACATCATCAAGGAGATGAGACGTGAACTAAGGCAGGCAAGGATGAAGGTGCGTTTGCCATGGACAATTTTGATATTTTTCCTCTTGCCTTCCCATTTTCCATCGGCAACCTCCACAATGGAAATCATCGTTTGCAGCAGACAATGACTTGCCATACCCCATCAACCTGCGTACCGAATCCTTCCCATGAAAATGTTACTCCAAAGAATATGGATTCTTCCTGGAACTGTTATGGACAATTTATGAGAACACCTATACTCCCATACCGCAAATATTACACAGAAAATCAAATGAAGCCTATGAAACATTTGTTATTACATCAATCAGAGCATATTTCAAAACCTGATACCATTATCTCGATACCTACCACGCGAAGAGAATCTTCGTTTGATCGTTATAAAGCTCTGCGTCATGTAGATAGAGAAATATTGAATTCTACAAAGAGACTGTCGCCTCCTTGTAAGGATTCAAGGAAGGAATGCTCTCAGTCCGTTATCTTTTGTAATTCTCCCCCATCTATTCAGCCATGTTCGAATTTCAAAGAACGCGAGTAACAGTATACGCTATTTTATTCATCAGTTATATTGTCCACTAATACCTTGTGCATTAAAGAATTTATTCCGTGATAGTCAATTACATTTCACTAATTCTAACATAATGTAAAAACATTTTTTACAACATACCGGATACTTACATTTCTTCAAGCTAACTGATCTTTTTTTTTGTTTTAGGATACATGCTCTTCTCCCAGAAAAGTACGGATCAAGCCAGAGCCCTGTTACGAGGTATGTATTATTGTAACGTATGAAGAATGAAAAACAAAGTATTATTAAACATTATTATTTCTGATAGAGAGATTTCTCATTGTGCTCGGATAATTCGTATCCCTCTTATAAGGTATATTTTTCTTAATTATTAAATGTACGAACTGGATAATTTCTTTAAACCTTAAAATCGTATTAATAGTCCATTGGTTCCGATTTGCAAGAGCGCTTTCAAGAAGCTCAATGTCAATTGAAAAATGCGTTATGTCTATTGACTTCAAAGTGTGGCGAAGTTAATGAACTTAAGAAAGAACTTGCTATGCAAAAGGAAGAGTCATTGAAGCTTTCGAATATCCTTGAGAAATTGCATGCCATTAAAGGTTCAGAAAAGGTGGTAAGGAATGATTACCATTCAAAGGCGGCTTTTCATTCTATTTTGAATTAATCTATATATGCAGTAATTTTATAACGATTTTATTACATTAACAAGAGTTGCTATTCTGTTTCAGGAAGATGAGGCGAACAGTGTTTCTACATTTCAAAAGGTATTTTCGTTATCGGTTAAATACAATTGTAATTATGGATTTTGCAACTGTTGAAATGCAATGGAATATTTCTCGTTTCAGGATACAATTTTGTCGTATCTCTCGAATACAAAGGTACTCATGCAACAGGAAAAAAAGACTCTTCTCGAACTGAAATCAGAGTTGGAGAAAATTCTTGATGAATTTAATATGAAAGAGAAAGAGGTATTGAATATTATCCATGTTATTTTGAAATATTTTAAGGGGCAGAATAATGAGATTAGTTTGTTTTCTTACTCAATGGGTATTCTATAAAATAGCGAATGCACTGTTGAATAAAGATAAAAAAATGGAATTTAATTCGTAGGACTTTGCACAAGGCATAACAAATATTCATAAGAAATTGCAGGATATTGAAAAATTGCTTCAGAAATACAAGAGCGAAGTAATTGACCATGTAAGTTTTTGAAATCCATGGTCTCGTCTTAATGAAAAATCATTAAGGCGTGAAATATTTTCAATGATTCACGAGCCATCGTAGTGCAATATTTTTCAGTATTCTGCAATGTTACGAAGAGATTGCCAGGGAGATACATTAGAATAATGCACCTCGGATAAAGATACAAATAAGCTACTAATTGTTGCGATCATTTGAACGAAATTATATATGACAACATACTGAGAGAGATCAATCTAAGAAATGTACAGGCATGATCACTCAAGTAAACTCATTTGATTGCAGTCAGAATCAAACAACAGTACGGAAAACTGTATTGATGAATCAGAATCTAAGCTTACCCGCTTGGACAGTACTCTTCAAAATTCCAGCAGTGTGCGTATGATGTTTGAATTAATGGATTACTGTAAACTGAGAAAGAAAACGAAACTGTTGCTCATTAATTTATCATGCTTAAAATTTCTATTATAAATATAAAATAACAATGTCTATTTCAGCCTGAAAAGTGCAATGACAATCAACCAAATGATACTTGCAATTCACCGGATACTTTGGTAAGTATATGTGGCACAAATATTAATATTGTTAAAAAGTAAAAAAGTATCAGAAAGTCAAAGTAATAATATATTTTTTTCCCCTAGACTAATACAGAGATCGTTAAGCACTTCCGAATGATGGAAGAATTTCGTGTTTGTACTGTGGAAGCTCAAGCGGCAACAGAGGATTTGCGCGAAGAAATGACCAACGTTATTGCAACTTTCCACACTCGTCATCATAAGGTTTGTCTGAAACATAATAATCTGGTGGAATGTGGTGTTTCCAAATTATTCGCTTTATTTGGCTTAAGCTTCTCTATAGTTTCACTTACTTCCGTATACTATACATTTTTTAATTGCTTTTCGATTGTTCATAAGATTTTTGTAATTTTAGTTTACAGAGCTTAGTGAGGCAGTTCATCAAGCTCAGGAACAATTAATAAAAACAAGGCGACATATCTCAGAGACTATCGATCGATTGGAATCGCAGGTATGACTTCTTGCTGTTTTGTACTTCTTATTATATATTTTGAATTCAATCGTGTATAATTTTTATATTATATAATAGGCAGCGGAGCAAGCAGAGTATTGTTCTAAGATGGCAAAGGGTGAATTAAAATTGAAAGATATAAAGAATGAAATTAATCAAGCTAAATCTGAGATCACTCAGTGTATTAACAACGTTCAAGATAATGTGCAGGTACTCTTAATCAATATTAATCTTGTTTGGTAAACATTTTCTTTCTCATTCTATTTTTATGTTACCCATATTCATAGTTTTACATGCAATTCAAATTCTTGTTTTCTTAGCAATGCAGCTCAAATGAAGTCTCTAAGATACGTACTCGTGATGATCTGCTCAATGATGTGGTGGAAGAAGTTGAACAGATAGTTTACAACTTGGAAATGTATCAATCCCAGGTAATATATCTTGTATACAATAATTAACAATGGAAGTAATCCACAAGTTTATAATTACAGAATTATAACGCAAAGTCTGAACTTTTCAAATGGAAGGAACATTTGTCTATGATAGAAGTCAACTTGAGTAATATTCAGAAAAACACGGATGCAGTTGTAAGTGTTCACTGTCTATGATCATGTAAATTAATGAGATGGAAATTTTAGATTATTATAAACATTTCAATTTGTTACAGTTGCTAGAGAACACAATCGCGCAGAAGACCTTCTGTGAAAAAGCTGAACGACTTGATAATCTTAAGGACGAACTGGATTGTGCCGAAACAAAGATGCAAGATGCTCTGGAAAGCATTTTAAATGCGAGAGAACAAGTAATCATCTTATTCAGTTTAAAATACTAGTATGTCACAGTACTCATATTTAACTTTATAATGTTCATTGTAGTTAATGCATCAGTTGCAAAAGGATGAAACAACAAACGAATGGAAATGTCATGCGACTGAATTACAGAAGCAGATTGGCATTCTGGAAAAAAAGGTAAATCCTAATATATTCT
>JARPRG010000094.1:36282-57053 GCA_031001745.1 Hartigia nigra | reverse complement strand
CAGCAGCAGCAGCAGCAGCAGCAACAACAACCACCACAACAGCAGGCTCCGTATCAGCACAGCAATGGATGTATGGAAACGCCCCCACCGGTACAGTCTGGTAGAAACGACCTGGCTCAAGGACAACGACCAAGTCCTCAACAGGCAGTTCATCCTCTTGGAAATTCATCAACGTATCAGTCACCATATTCAGCTCAACAGACGATGTACGCGCCGGTACCGTACTATTCAGGAGAGTCTGACTCCTATGGTCACTCGTACTATGCTTCCAATCAAGGATACTTCCCTGTTCCGTATGTGTCACGTTCAGACATTACGGATGGTAATAACGTCAATCCTTATCCTCCTAACGTCTACTCGAACATGGATAATTACCCGGCTACATCATTCTGTGAGGTATACCCGCAATATGTATATCCTCAGCAAAATATGTACCCTGGAGTGCCGCAGCAACCCCCTCAGGAGAATTGGTATCCACTTCCTGGACAGACTCAGTACGTTCAATATGCTGCCTTACCATCTCCAATATCAGCATCATCCGGTAGCTCTATTAGCGCTACTCCACCAAACACCTCGGGCGATTTATAAGAGGGAGCAGCTACGGAGCAAAATAAATGGAACTGCCCTCCCATTTTTCGTCCAGTATACGAAAACCACAAAAGTTACCTGTGCAATTTACATCAAGTGCCAAATATCTCTTGTATTTTAGGATTATGTATACTGTTAATTAGTCTTCAATAAGCACATATGTTCCTGACGTACATTTAGAGAGAGACTTACTTTCATCTCCAATTCCATTCTGCTGGCAGGAACGGAGAGTCAGTTATCGAAGCATCAAGACGTTTCTAATGGCTATAAAATCAAAACTAACAAGACTGTCATACTAACGAATGATGGCATTCTTTTTCTTCAACCAGTAGGATAGGTATTATGAGTCTCGATGTGTCTTGTAAGATTTTATGGCGGTAAACCAGTTTTTTTTGCTCAATACTCCTAAGAGAAGCAAGTGTCAACGCTGTTATTTCATTTTTACTTTTATATGCGCGACCATTTAGTTCATCATCGACGTTACAACTAGAGTCTATTTTGTTATCACTACAATATACGTCTAAGATTAATCAATAAATATATTTTGTAAGAACTTATAAATGACGATCAATCAACTTGCATCTTTTATCAGTTTTTTCTCAACAAACAATGTACTTTAGTGATCATCGGTCTTGGGCGCATAACTGCCAATCTGCCATGTGTTTGGCTACCGTAGGATGACATAGATGATGACAGTTTGTGACTGACGTGTAACGAAGGTTGGGTTCAGTGGAGTTTGACAGGCGAGTGGGTTGGAACTGTGACGTCTACTTAGATTTGATTATTATTTTTTTAAATAAATAACACAGTAGATTACTTTTATTCAATTTGTAGCCGAGTGCCAAGGTGAAATCTATACATAAGAAGAATGATTACTGACAGATAAGTGATCCTATTTTTATAAGGATAGATATTATTTGACATATATTTATCTAAGGATGGGACCTCCTCCTGTAGTCACTGGTATTTCTCCAAAAGAAGGTCCACCAGGAACTCGTGTCACCGTTAGAGGAGAATTTCTGGGCTCCAAAGCTCAAGATCTTATAGGTTAGTAATGCTTCCTTTTCTCTGTGCAGAATTTTTTAGTTTCAGGCTTCTTATGCAAGATACACTTTTTCAGGATTAACTATTTGTGGCTGCGATTGCTTCTTGTCAGCCGAATGGAAGTCACAGAACAAAATCATAGCACGTTCTGGACCATGCAAGGGACGTGGAGATATAATTGTTACAACGCGCAGTGGTGGTCAGGGTACATCAACCGTACAGTATCGTGGCTACCACGAAACCATTGGACCTATGAAAGAGTCTGCAGTTTGGGTGGAGGAGGCTCCTATGCAAAGTTTTGTATGGGGTAGACGTGCATTGTCTCCCACAAATTACCAACAGGAAGATCCATTGGGTCTCAGCGTAGAAGGAAACGAGTAAAGATTGTTTCATACCTGTGCATCACCTTACATATGCTTTTTTAATAAGGATACTAACGAAAGAATTGGTTTGCAGGAAAAAGTTTCCTGAGGATGAGTTAATAGAACTATTTGGAGATGGAAGCGGAGAATTAGCCAGCGACAAGTTTCATCCTGGTTGGTTTTTACTGCAACATCATCATGCAACTACACTAGATGATCTTAAGGCTGGTCTTGCTTATCTAAGACGTAAAGTTCATTCTCAAAAGGCGGGCCAATTGTCTTTTCTGAAGGTAATATATCATATCCTAGTTATCATATACCTTCGACTCATCGATACCTTTATAATTTTCTTTCAGGCTAACGTAGGTTCTGTAATGGAACAACTAGATACTCTTGTTCTCTTAAAAGAGCAGTTTGAGTCGGATGTTCAAAAACATGGAAGTGACCCGACAACGAAGCTTGAAAAAGCTATAAAAGAATCTATGGCCGAAGCAAATAAGCTCTTTGACGACGTCTTGGCTCGTAGAGATAGAGCCGACGCTACCAGGAATGCTTTATCCTTAATGCAAAGATATCGCTTTTTATTCTGCATGCCAGTCAATATCGAGAAGAATATCAAGCGTGGTAATTACGACTTAGTGATCAACGATTACGCCCGTGTTAAAAATTTATTTGGCAACACCGAGGTGGAGGTCTTCAAAAGGGTCCTGGTGGAAATCGACGAAAGAATAGGAAAGCTACGTAATATTCTCCACAAGAAACTGGAGGAGATGCCAGCGACTTTGGATGAGCAAAAGAAGATTATCAGGAACATGGTGAACCTGGAGGCTGAAGGAGATCCTGCATGGGATGCCATAGGTATCCATTCTATAATCATTTTTTTACTATATGATCTTGTCAAGCCCATAATAATGCTTCTTTTATGTAATGCACAGTGTCACACGCACGCTACCTGGAGAAAAGTATCGCTGCCTGCGTCCACGAACACCTGGAGTCTGAAAGCGCTGGAGGAGACGATTCTGGCAGAACTCCAAAATCCAATGGGTCTACGCCAATGTCAATGAAACAACTGCGCTTATATAAGAATGACATAAATAATGCTCCAGCGCGGGTTCTTTGCGTGGAGGCCATTTGCGACGTGGTGATGGAACAACTTCCTGACCTCTGGAGATTGGGACAAAGTTATTTTACTGGACAGCTGCACGTTACCGTAGATACTGAGAAACAAATACCTTTTAAGGTGAAGCACTCATTTATTCTCATAAAATCCTAAAGGAAGAACCTCAAGCCTAAAGCCTAAAGCCTAAAGCATTCGTTCTTACAGAATCTTGTACTGTCGGGCATGCAACAAGCGGCAAATGCCATGAAAAGCTCCTGCAATTCTAATCTCGAGGCCTCTTGGCTTTTACACAATCTTAGATGCGTCCGACAGATGTATGCTTCTCTGATACATCTAGACTTGCCAAGCGAAGCACTTGACATATTTGGCAAATTTATTTTTGATCTTAGGTAATATCTTAGAATTCATTTCTCTCAACATTTTCTTTTCTCTATGTTTCCTCCTTATAAATACAGATTGCAATGCATGGCTGCGCTGTTCAAGCAAACTGCAGAGAATATTGGAAGTTTGCATCGGAAGGAGACATGGCAGATGGAATATCTATATGAGGATGGCGGAATAACGAGACTGGTAATTCAATTGATAATTTATTCCATTTAGTTTTTTTTTTAAGATTCGTGCACTATAAGATACTTATTGTCTTCGCGTAGCCTAGTCTGTTTGAAGAAATGGTTATGGAAGTGGCGAAACTGTCTCGCGAGACCGCGGTAGCCTGTGGCCCTAGAGAAGGTCCTCTATTTGCTGGATCAGCGTATCAAGCACTCTACCATAATGCTGTTAGGGCACTGTTTACCTCATTCGCACGTTGTCTGCGACAACTTGCCTTCAGTGGAAGCGAAGAAGCAATGGAAGATGAGGAACTATCTGTTTCTCAATTAGTTGCTTCGCCAACCGGATATAGGACTCGCGACAACAAGCAGCATGGTCCGGTATGTTTAATTAATAAAGCAGTTGTTTTCTATAACCTTGAATTATGAACAATTAATTTTGTAGACATGGGAGCAATGCCTATTGATATCCTTGAGTAATATTCGTTATACTCTTAAGACTGTACTACCACGCGTTATGGAGTTTCTCAAGGCTCAGGGTTATCCGGAACTGTCGACGGCTGTCGGTTGGAATTCGGACTGGACCGAATTAGAGAATCTGGATGCAGCTGTTTTAGATGCCTATTTAGAGAGACGTTGTGATCCTCTAGTTGGTACTATTGAGCCCAGCATGTATCTTGGTGGTCTCGAATGGGACTCCGAAGTGGAACCTACACATATTAGACCTTACGCACAGGAAGCCTTGGCAAACCTTATAGCTGTTCATGCTGAGGTAAAGTTATAACTTGGTTAAAAAAAAAGTCATATATTTTCTGACATATTTTCAAAATAAACGCAGGTACGCAGAGTATCTCCAAATCTATTGAAGAGGGTCTTGTCCCACATTGTAGAGACCATTGCCGAAGAATTGGCCAGGCTTATGTCTTGCGTTACTAAATTCGGATCTTCCGGTATTATTCAAGCCCGTGCAGACATTACGTTGCTCAGTACGGCACTGTCTAGATACAGCACACCAAGAGCAAGGTAACCAGAGGATTACGATGCATCGGAACACGTACTTACTGTCTATGATTTTTTGTAGGAGTTTCTTTGAAGAAGCATTGGACGTGATTCCGCCGCCAAGAAACAAGGAAGATGCCTCGCGGATTGAAGCACTACTTTCTAAAGTAAGGAGAACAATGAGATTACAGCTTTCCTGTCTTAATGATCAGGAGCTCGACAATATTATAGTGGAAGGTATTGACTCGGATCGGACTACTACCGTGTAATAATTACATTTATTATAAATAATATAATGATATCATGAATTATTGTCATTTGCAAATACACTATTTACTTGGTTGAACAGTAACAATCGGATGTCTGTTGTACGTTGTTTCTTGATTCCGTAATGTGTAATCATTCAAATATTAAAACTTAAGAGGAGAGGACTCTATTCGGTAATGGCGGTTTATGCCGCCAGAAGTGCATGTGCTCCGTGAACGCGTTCGAATTGTTGTTGAACTGTTTAAACAATTTGACGTTTTATTCGAGCGCTTTTTAATTTAATAAAGATCCTGGTCATCTACGCCGAAGGCGTTTACTTCTCTGAAAGCGGATATGGCTGATGATGATTTTGATGGAGATGAGTATGTAGCTTCTTCTCGTGCAGAATTAGTGTCCGGTTTTTAGCGTTAACGTAACATAACCTTGTTTCTAGGGTCGTCGATGACTTTGACGACGTCGATGACGACGATAATATTGAATTAGAACAGCAGGAGGAAGATGGAGAGAATATCGAGCTCTTAGCTGCTGGAGAAGCTTCTGGTGGCGTACAGAAGTCTAAACGGATTACAACGCGTTATATGACAAAGTACGTTGCGTTTACGTTTTAAGGTTATACTTTTGATTTGCATTTCCAGTTTCTTTGTGATATTATTGTTTTATTCTTCAGATACGAAAGAGCCAGGGTACTGGGAACAAGAGCACTGCAGATAGCAATGTGTGCACCGGTCATGGTTGAGCTGGAAGGAGAGACTGACCCGTTGCAGATTGCCATGAAGGAACTGAAGCAACGTAAAATTCCTATTGTTATTCGACGTTATCTTCCTGATAATAGTTACGAGGATTGGGGTATCGATGAACTTATAATAATAGATCATTAATTATGGTTAAGTGAGAATCAGTGATTATGAACTTAAGTTTATAGAATAAGTCAAATATATCGAAGTACACAATTCTGGGAATATATTGTATTTTATCTAAAATCATGTGGGTCAGATTTTTAACTCGATATAGCCAACTATGCTACTTCTACTTTCTGCTTCTGTTACGTTAGCTGAGTTTATTAAGAAGCAAAAGTCTTGGCATTCATTCGTAGAAGTTTTTTTATTCACTTTGCGTGACAAAGCTGTCGATAATCGTTGTCGGAACACTGTCAAAATGCAATGGTAAAAAGTTTCTGCGTCTGAATCTCGTAAACCTATTACTTGATTGGTACGTTTTTCAAAGCGTTCGAGGTGATCTTCCCATTACTAGCAGTAAGCAAAGCATTTCCTGCCCATGCAGCTTCTCCATTTCCATTGACAATAAGATCCACCTGCAATTTATCCCAAACTTTCTTCTTTGGATTTAAAACATCGTCAGGAACACCGTCCTCGTATCCTTCTACCAGAACCTTTTCCCCAGGTACTGCATCACTCGGTGGCCTCAGAGGTTCCACTTGTTTCGTTGGCTGGTCTCTGAATATTCCAATAACCGGTATAAATATTTTTAATCCTAGAATATTCGATAGTTTCGTACTATTTTAATCTTACTTACGTAGATGCACAGAGTACCATTCCATGTGACTGTATTCCTCTGAGATTAGCAGCTTTCAAGTTGCATAGAACAACGACTAATCTATCTTTCATTTCTTCCAAAGGTACAAAATTAGCTAAGCCGCTAACTATTGTCCTGGGACCGTTTGCTTCCCCTAGATCAATCTTTTCCACATACAGGGCATCGGCGTCAGGGTGTTTCTCAACTTCCACAACCTTTCCTACCCTGATGTCTAATCGAGATGGAATAATGTCCTCTACAGGTTCTGAAAAATAAGATAGTTATTAAATCATTGTTCAACGTTCAATAAGTTCTCGTGATGGTAGATGGTAGATGGTAGATGGTATCTAGTATACTTTGTTTTTGTGGTGGTGGATAAGCTTCGGTGCTAAGTTTTTTTAATTTTGAATCAACTGAGAATTCCTTTCTAATTGGATCCAAAAGCTTGTTTATATAAATCTCAACTGCTGCCTTGAGATCACCAGGATGAATTTCTTGTTTGGCAAAAGCAGCTTCGAGGTCCTCGTACTTAGCAAATTGCACATCTCCACCTGGTGTGAATATATGAACGATAGAGATTAGAAATTAATTTAATCTATGGATGTCGGCAGGTGTCACAGTGTCTTTTACCAAATTCCTCCTTGCGCGGTACGTTGTAGACTTCGTCGCTCTTCAAGAGTGGAAATATAACGTGCTTAGAAAACGAGAGTATTCCATTGTCAGTAATGTTACCAGGTTCGCAAAAAGCCTTTTTCAATTTCTTTTTGACGGCAGCTGCGTCGTCCAGAAGATCAATCTTAGAGTCTTCCTCGGACGAAGACATTTTCACGCCAGTGAGTCCAGGAACTGAAGAATTATATTATTAGTTATCTTCTGTAGCTTATATATGCAATGTGCATAAAATGCTTACTCATGGGATTCATTAGATGAACGCGTTTCTCATATCCGAGCATTGGTAAATATTTCTCAGAGAAAGTAAAAATTTTTCTCTGATCTACACCACCGAATTGAGCATCTACCTTAAGATATTGTTCGTCAAGTGCCTGCAGTCCAGGGTAAAGTAAACCAGACAATAATGGATTAGCCACTTGCTTAACAACTTCGGCTCCAGCTTTCTTAGCATCGTGTTCAGTGACGATAGAACTGAGCCGATATACATCCAACGTATATTCGTTGGACAATTGGTATTCCGTTCCTTTAATGAATTTCAATTTATCCAACGGCACGTCAATGGATTTGAGCATGGATTTGATAACAGCTTCGTAGTACTTTGTTCGCAAGACCAATAACTCCCAAGGGGCTTTCATGTTATCCAAGTAGGCATGAAGATCAGCAAAGAGAATAGTGACTTCTGCACCGGCTCTTAAAAAATCAGCAATCTTGGACATCGGTGTAAAATATCCAATGTGGGGTCTTCCCGTTGTTGCAGTGCCCCAGTAAATTTTAACATCCCTTTGCTTCAGAATTGTCTTAAGTTTCTCATCACCGAGCCATTCAGCAAGATTCCTCGTAATGAGCTTATACTTCTCTTCCCAAGATTGTTCAGTCATTATTGCTGTGTCTAAAGAAATTAATTAATTCCAATTAAAAGAATGCTCAATAATTATAAGAGTGGGGATGCTCCAAAACCATCCAAAAGTTGACACATGCGCGCGAGGTACAAGTGCTACACGTGCTTAGAGCGTCTTGTCAAAATTGAAAATGGGTGTAAAGCCAAATTAACATTATTTCTTACAATACAGACTTTTAAAGAACAATAATAATATGTAATGTAAAATAATTATAAATACCTAATGATATTGCGAATGATGAAATAGTAACGTTATCTCATCTGTACCTTATCGATACATATACAATACTGAGATTCTCCTTGCCCTGTTAATATGACACAATTTAGATTAGACTAGACCATTACTTTTAATAATAATTACAAGACTTGTTACAGCCGTATATGACTTTTTTTATGCTCTCCAGAGTTTTTCTATAAAATAACCTTACCTTTACGAAATATCTGCCAGCTGTCCTCAAAAGACAGTTCCAGCAGTTCTACCAACTGGTTTACGACGTCAGGAGGCGTAGAACTATTTAAAGTTCTCAAAATGTAAAATCTTAGCACATATATTAGTGTGTGACACTGTTCTGATTATTGATAATGATTATCAGATGTTGATTGTATATTTAAATAAAAGTGACTTAAGAAATAAGGTGATAATGCCCATGGTTATTTATCTGTATTAATGAACTTTATGCTATGTGGTTGTATTTTGCTACGAGTAGAACTTAACGGCGGGTAACTTGATCATGAACGTCATCTCGAGATTAACCTCTGCAAAAATGAGATAACGTTGGAACGATAACGAATTCTTCGTGTTTTATTAAGTATCTGCGTTGTATTTTTGGACAGTGATTTTGAAGAGGTGCATGTCGTGTAGTTCTGCTGTTTTTATTGTAATAACCAGCTCAAGCTTAATTACAACATGACTTGGTAAGTGAGAGTTTAAAACATGATAAGCCGCTCTTTGAATAATCTGTATATTCAATCCACTTGTTTGAATGTATCTTGATTAATATACTTGGTTTGACTTCAGGAATCCTTTAAAACGAAACCACTTGACACAGCGCCCTAGTCCAGCACCGCCTCTTCTTTCTCACGAGGAAGACAGGGACCTGGACGTTGCTGTTCAGAAATTGATTTAGTAATATTCTTATATTTTTAGCTAATCTGATTTTGTTCGTTTTCTCAATGTTTCTCAATATCTTAGTGTCGAAGAGTCTATCAGAAAGATGACCAAAGAAATGAAGAAGTACCTGGAAATAGTAAGTCAATTGGATCGTGTTGACCAGCGTTTAAGCATGAATTTAAGTACCAGTGGACTGGCTCATGTGAACGATGAATTTCGCAGGATAGTAGAAGAGTATCACTCTGTTACTACTCAGGTATAGAATATAAATTTGTCGTATCGGTACCTGATTCTGCTTGTACAATAAGTTACTTATTTCTAGGTAGGTAAGACTGTGCAAGAGATGACAGCACTCTGTCAAAAAACTTTTCTGGAGCCCTTAAAGAAACTACGAGATGAATTCGTGTATATTGCTGCTGCTGTAGCAAAGCGTGAAGAGCTCGTTACTATCTGGAAGACTGCTTATCAGCGAGTGAAACGATTGGAGACGAAGAAGGAAAAAACTGGTACACACATAGCAAAGTTAGAACGTGAAAGAAGAACAGAAGAAGCTGCTGCCAAGGACCTCAAAACTGTGCATGCTCAGCTCCTTTCGGAACTACCTACGTTCCTTGACAAGAGATTGGAATATATCAAACCTAGTGTACATGCTCTTATAATGATTCAGCTAGACTATTATGGAAACACTACAAGATTATTTACACAGTTGATGCCTGTTAAAAACTCACGAGATTCACCAGGCAGTGCGACGATGTCTGACGTAGAATTTGATAAAATAATCTCGACAGAGATGTCACGAATACGAAATTTGACGATTGTTAAGGACAACTGAACCACCTGCCACCTTAAATTTATCAATTGAAATAAGGATACATAAGGGATAATTATCAGATTATAATGGACTGCACGGTAAATCAGCGTTTTTATTGATAACTTCCTATTTGAACCTCGGGATCGGTTATGCTGATACAAAATAATTGTTTCTTCACGAAATAGCTGCTTCATTTAGGATGGAACCATTCCTTGCCTTCTTTTCCACTGAGCTCCAGTACGTCGGTTGTGATTTGCGCGCGTTGCTTTATTCGTATTTTTATTATCCCTATTCGTTAAAACCGCAGTGTCCTGTCCCTGACCCTTGGGTTTACCTGAAAGTACAATGAACGTAGTCTTTTGCACAATATCCTTATTTCCTGAAAAACTTTTCAATAATCATCTTATTACATCACATTTATCCTTACCAACAACATCTTTACGACTTGATTGAGTTGTTCCTCCTCTACCTCCTCGTTTAGATTGCCAACGCTGCTCCTGCTTGGCACGAACCTCCGCAGGATCCTGGACAAACTGATCCTTCCCATTCTGTGCCTGTCCTACTGCACCTTCGTCTTGGCTGTCATCCTCCTCCTCGGACAAGGCCTCGTTTCTCTCTCGGGTAAGAAAGATCTGAAAACAATGTACAATTCAGTATTTAGTATTAGCATGGCCAAGATCATTTCTATGCTGTATGACTAATAATGATTTTAAAATAAGTAGTACTGACTCGGGGTGTAGTAAAAGGTCTGACATCTTGTTCCGTAGGAAGGTCCCTTGCATTTAAGCCAGCATCGTGACTCTCATACGTATCATCGTATTCATCATCATAGTCATCAGTGACTATACTGTACTTGGCGTACATATCCTTAAAGTTCTTGCTGTGGGACTTGTCATTCAGTAAATCATTAAGATTTTTGTGCTTGTCTTTCCTAGGGAGACAAAGAGTCATGGTATCAAGTATTTCTATTAATAACTAAATTTTATTGAATACCTTTTGCCTCTATGTATTCTACTCGTGTCAACGACGTCTCTGGTCATGATATCAAATTCATCATTATCAAAGACATTTAGTCTTTGCGCACCAATGGCTAGATCGGCAGCTACAGAAGCCTCCTAAGATTTGAATCATACTGTAAATCTACAGTGTTCTTAGAACTTTTAAATTATATAACTTACATCAGGATCGGGCGGTATCACTGGTACAACGGAATTGGCCTCCTTGAGATGTGCTGGTACAGAATCCTCTAGTACAGCATTTATCACAGACGCAGTATCATAATTGTAATGCTTGAGACATCTCTGTGGAAAATTCGAAATCCAAAAAGGGTGAAGGAACAATTGATCTGTGGTTCAGGTAGTGCATTTGATTACCTGAATGAATCCTTCGTCAAGGTGGTTTAGGATATCTTTCACCTCAGAGATGAGGGAGACCAGCTCAACCTCAGTTCTATCAGAATTGTTTGTCTTACTGGTAGAAGCTCCCCCTGTGGATGTAGAAGCTCTGGTCTCAGGTAATTTACTAGGACCCGCTACAGCCTTCTGCAGTAGAAATTAAAATGGAATTTTTCGTTGGATATTATCTTCTTGTAATCAAGACTCACGTCGTTATCATTGGCAGCGTTAAGTATTTTCTCTACATCTTTTTCTCCTGCGCAAACTGACTGTAGGATAAATTCACACCTTGTCAAGTCGCTGATGATTTCTCATAAGGATTATAAATACAGCCAAGATTAGTATTAAATTTAAAAGTCGACAAGTAAAATTTTCATAAATTAATGTTGCAAAAAGGATACAACTTGGGGCATGTTTGCTGAAGAATGTCTATATCCAAGTCGACCGGAAAATGTCGTTGATAGTCATTTATGAATATCTTCTCGGACAAGGCGGTTGTGATAAGATTCAAGTACTCGTCTACACGACTTCTCACGTCGGCTTCCGTCAGTGAATTCCTAAAAATCCAGCAGAACATGGTGCACCCGGGTATAGTAATTTATAATATTGCATTGACGATACTCACGCATCTTCGACTATGTCTTTTATGGTGCTGTAGACAATGGCGCGGTAGAACTTCAAAATTTCTATTCTCGTTACATCCAACAGATGCTTCAGTTTTAAATATTTTTCTATGCAATCGTCTTTGTACGCCAATTCTACTAGCTTATTGTATATCTCGGGTACCGTGTTACCATAAAAGGACACAATTCTTTAACAAATTATGAGGCTTGTAGCAAAAACAGACTTAACAACTGACTATCTTAACAAAGACTGTAGACAGTCTAATTACTTTATACTCACTTGCCCGTAACTTTATCTCTGTGAAATAACTTGGCTGCTGGCGGATAATTATCTAGGAACACAGTAACTGTCGAGAACACATCTAATATACTGAGAGCAAAGTTCTCCATGTTGGCCAATTTCATTTTTGAGGAGGATCCTTTAGTTTCTGAAATACGTATCACATGGCCAGGTAAAACGACACGACGATCGTCGAATTTACCTTCCATACTTCGCAGCATCTGTACCAATTTAAAATAGATCGATCCTGTTTCCTTTTGAAATTATATTAAAATAATGATTAAAAAAGGATTTCATTACCGCAAGGAGAAATGCTATGAATTGTTTAAGGTCTCTGTTATACAGTGGCTGTATCTCAAAGAGATTCTTCAGAATCCTCTCAACAACTTTAGCATTTCGTCGTCCGTACAATTGACTTAGATCCAATAAAGCTGGTATAGTCAGTATATAATTGTTGTACAGTATCTCTCCATGAAATGTAGCAGTCATATAATTCTCTGGAGTCTCCTTGGTTGTAACGAGACGGGCATATACTAAGAGAACTTTGTGGAAGAGTTTATCAAGGACACTCCTCATTTCCGGTACATTAGGAAAGTTATCTATGAGGTAAAAAGGAGGTGCTTGTTGAAGGAACGATGTCAAGGTGTTTCGTATTGATTCCTGGTATAAGATATTTGACCAAAACCTGGAAAAAATGATAAGACAGTACAATAGAATATTATGTATTTTCTTGATTATGTATACCTGTAATGAGGAAGACTCAATAACCATTCCAGATCTTCCAATATATAATCCGCTATTTCTAGCCATTGCTCTTTAGCACCAGGAATCTCAGCTCCGTTAGTTTTATAGAGCTGTGGTTTGGTGTAACGAAGAAAGTAACGTTTTTCTACCCAATGTGGATTCTGAAACATATGGCGATACAAATTGTCTATTGTACTGTCGGACATTTTGATAAAAACGTTTATCGAAATATTGTTATACCAGAGCAGGCACACTTTGACTGACTCCTTCGCTTCTTACAATTAGTTTCAAGTCCTCGAGAGGTTTTAATTCAGGATTCTGAAAAGCATCAGTATGAAATTAAGACATATACACACTATTTATTTTCTTATAATATTAGATTTAGAGACTTATCATTTATGAAACAGGTAAGTAAAATTTTGAGTCTGTGCTTATTTTGTCTATGGGGAGTCTAACCTTGTTCGAATGTCAAGCTCTTGATAGTAAGGTTCGTTACCTGGAAAGGATCCATGCTAGCGCTCGAAACATCTTCCGACATAAATATACCGTTCAAGAAATCCAGACAAGACAAATCACTTGGCTGCTGTGCTATTAAACGTCAGAAATACTGAATTTTCTTTCCTTACTATTCAATACGGTCTTATACAGTTCGAGATACGGCCGGTTGAGTGATTCCTGGCAGTACCGTACATTCTGACATTTTTCCACTTATTCTATTCTGTTGTTTTAAGGTACCAAGCTGTATACCTAGATATTTCCAACAAACCTCATCACCTGGAAAATATATTCAGATCTTGTGGAAGACGTTGCTCAGGATTTTAAGACCCTTAAGAAAATTTCGGGACAAATCCAACAAGTTGCAACTTTCTTTTCAATGAACTTACTATAGACTTTGTAACAATTTTTCAAGTACTTTTTATTCTAAAGCAAACATTTTTGAAAAAATGTCTGGTTCTAATGTACAGCTAAAATCTGGTAGCTGTACAACTGCACCTAAGTTGAGATTACATCAACCTCATAATAAGCTAAAGTCTTCTATAAAAGTAGTCAACAAATTGAATGTTCCTCAGGTAATCAACGTTGAGTGTATTAAACAACCAATTAGAATAGTAACATCTAATGATAAGGATTTACAGTCTGGCAAAAATGATAGCACTAGTGAAGATAAGATGAAATCTAAGAGAACTATTACATCACATCCTGATACCAAGACTACTCCAAAGGCTGGAACTAGTAAAGGAGATACGATGCTCCTGAAAACTAAGGAGACTGATACAACTAATGATAATCTACCATCAACAAGTTTAGATTCGAAGGAGGGGAAAGAAAATCAAGAGAAAAGATGTCCTAATGAAAATATACCTAGCGTCATGAAATCTTCCAGAAAAGATCCTAGGAATGTAAGCAAAGGCACATTACCAAAAGTGCCAACAGGAAAACGCAGTGTATTAACATGGAAGCATCCACCTTCAAAAGGAAAAGCATGTCCAAAGACACAGCAACGAATAGAACCAGTGAAAAAAAGAGTCTTAAGAGACATCACAGGACATCGAAGAGCAATTTACATAGGATCAGAACCATCAAAACTCAAATTACATGTGGCACCATCCTCCGAAGAAGCCTCTATACATACTGATTCTGGTGCTCACAGTCACCCTGGAAAGACATTGGAGAGACCTGAGTATAATTCTATAATAAGGACCATCAATAAATTGAGGGATGTTCGAAAGGAAAAATTCATTGTAGAAATGGATAGTTTGCCTACGGTGTACAAAAATCTAGTGAACAAGAAGGTACTCTATCCCAGCAAAGATTATTAAAACTGTTTTCCATTATATATTTTTTTTAGATCTCATCATCGTTAGATTTCCCAGCGGATGAAGCAGTATTTACAGACTTAATAGATCTGAGTATCAATGACAAGAGTCTCCCATCCAGGATGACACGTAGTAAAGATCCAGTTCCGCGTCAAAGAGATGCTGTACCAAAGCTCTCGGATTTCTTTGAACCTGAGTACGCGGATGAGTATTGCGCTGCCGTGGAACCTCGACCACGTACTCCTGAGAACGTAGAGAACTGGAATGCCTTCTCGGTGAGTGGCAAGATATTTGGTTGGAAACAGAATTTGGATATTGATTCTGAGTAATTACAGTATTTTATATTATTATTACTTTATCATCCTTTAATGATTTTTTGTACGACATTGCTGTCAAGCACACTTTGATAATATACACGGTGACATTACAACAATAATGATAGAAAGTTTTGGTCATTGGGCTCGTCGATTAGCTACTGAATGGATTTAGGTTCTTATCATAGTCGTCGGCGTCGTCGTCCTTGACCGAATCATGCACGTCGTCATCCTTTTCTTCGGAGAAGGGATTCTTCGCCTCGTCGTACCCATCGTCTGTAAAAGGATTCGTCGAGGCGATAGGTGTCTTTGGCGGGACGAATGACTTTTGTACCGGTGATGATCTTGGCGTGGAGTTCAGTATCCGAGCTTCTCTAATGGGAACTGGGGAAGCCTTTCTCGAGGAAGCTAGTTTGGGCGTAGAGAAGCCACTTCTTTTACCGGATATATTTGCATCCAAAGACGAAGAGTAAATATCCGGCTTTGGATAGGATCTCCCACGATCATTCGACATGGACATTGCTGCTGAGATATCATTTCCTAGACGTCGAAGTTCCGTTTTGACTATAACACACGGTATTACATAATTGATTTATATATAGATTTTGTTAGGGCGAATAAAAATGAATTACCCAGTGTGGTATTTCTGCCTTCCGTCAGTCTAAGTTTGGCTTCAGCGCCGGGTCCGTAGGCATTATAGTTTGGTTTGTTGTCCGACAACTTAACGCTTGTTGTGGGCGTGAATTGCGGCACTGCAGAAGCTCCGTCGGCGTCAGTTATCACAGTCAGTTTCTTGAAGACACCTCGACCAAAATAATCAGCTACCAGAGAAAAAGGATCTTCGGCTTTGTCCAATAAGCTGTGGAAGGTCTCGTGAATAGCCTTGGATTGTTCCTGGGCTTTAATGATGTCTAGAAGTTTCTTATTATTGGGCAAACAAGCAGGACACTCTGTCTCGTTCTCGGAGAAACTCTGGAAACAACTAATACCAAGAGACAAATTAAATAAATAGGATTGAAGTAATAAAGGTAAAAAAGAGACACTCACTGTTGATGATAAGAGTGCTGGCACATAAAATGAACTGACGGTAACTCCAGCTGATGATGACAGGCGCTACAACGTGACCCTTGGAAAATAATTGTATTTTTCTTAATGGTTTCTATTTGTTCTCTTAGTTTAATAGTGTCTGCGCGATATTTTTCCGTTAGTTCAGCGTCTGCTTTCGTTTGCTCATATTCTGAACGTAGAACACTATTCAAGTATGTCCTGACATCGCCCAATGTACAAGACAGCGAGGTGGACAGTGCATCGACAACCATAAGTGGTGACAGAAGTTTCTCTTTGGCTGTAAAGAAAAAGGAATGATAGTTTCGACATTAAGGTAAGTAATTTTTTTTTAGAGGTTTCTTGATCTACCAATATAAGTAAGAATATCTGCAAGGAGTTTAGGCGGTGCATTCTTGTTTCTCGCTAAGCTCCAAAGAGCTTGTATCCATAGATTTGGATCCTGATGACCAAATCTTTTGCAAGCTGCCAGGACTTGCTCGCTATCACCTTCTCTCAGGTGATACTGTAGAATCTCTTGGTATCTGTTAAGCAAATTTATAATAATAAATTTGGTTGCGAGATTACAATGAGTTGGTACAGGAAGATGGAAGCTGTATTAAAATCTCACAGTTTCCGTTCCTCGTAGAGATAGAGGATTCCTCTTCGGAAATTATGTTGATGGCACAAAATTAATATTTGATCCTTGTCATAGGAGGCCTCTGAACTTTGCAAGAGCCGAACGACCTTCTGTTCATACTGCAATTTTGTTACTTCGTTGTCAAGTGCCGACCAAACGTGAAGATAATGTTCGACCAACGTGTTGAATACCAGAATGCTCCATCTGAGTGATACAAGAATATAAATATCCTTCCAAGTGAAATTCCATGTGGCACTTACTTGCCATCGCACTTGATCAAGTGCTCGAGGAACTCTACTAATCTTTCTGAATTGTTCAGAAACAAGTGTATAAAGTCCTCAGGATTAGCCCTGTCCACGTGCTCTTCGATAGTGCCATCCAACATATTCTAAAAGCCCCAATGTTCAAGTTAAAAGATGCAGATATTCTTAGGATGATTTATGTTATACAAACCTGATCAATAAGTGGTTTATTCGAAGGTCTATAGTTTGTGCAGAGACTTTTTAAGAATTGGGTCGCCTCATGGGGAACGTTCTCTATCAGAACGTTACCGTACTTCTTCGTGTTTGCTTCAGCCTGCAAGATATGTCAAGTTATAGAAAAATCCGTGTTTTAGAAAAATCCCAATTAATCGTCCTTTTACCTCTTCAAAGTCCAAAGTTGCCATGTACTCTAGAGCTTTTTTGTATTCACCCTTGTCCTCTATTTGAATCCGAAGATACCATTCGTGCTTTCCATGTTTCTGAGCTAGAAGTAGTGCATCCTCTGGTGATGCTTGTCGACAGACTTTTATAGCAATCTCAACATCAAAATCTACCTCTCGGTCCTTAGTCTAAAGTGCAGATAATTAATAAAATTTAACCTGGATACTTTGACAGATTAAAAAAAAAAGAATGAGAACGATTCCTACCATTATAAATTCTTTGAGTTTATCTGTATGATTCAGTTTAGTATAGCAATTCAAGAGTAACGTAGTGTGATCTTCCGTAGCATGTCCCTGCTTATGCAAAGCTTGTAAATACGTTGTGAGATTATCTATGTGCTGAGAATCCAGGAATTTTCTTATAACGTAGGACGGCTCTAGATGGCCTATAGTTTTTATGTATTGTTCTATGGCACCAACGTGATCGCCTTTTGAATAGAGATGATCTCCATATTGGCGAAATATATCAACCAGTCCTTCGGCATCGTATTGTTGGTTTTTTGCTATTCTATAGAAATAACAGAACGTTACAGGTAATAAAAAGTGAATATATTAATGAAATTTATAGTTATTTAGATCATATTTGCCTGATGGAAACGTCGTATAGATTTTTTTTAAAGAGTAATGCTAATTTAGATTGTAGGTCTTTCTCATCCAGATGATAAAGTTTACTGTCGCCACTGAGTATAAAGAAACCACCCCATTCTGATAAGACAGCCTGAACCGATAGCATTGGTGCAGAGAATACAATGAATTTATTTTGAATGTCAAGAACTGTGATTACATGTTTGTCCACTCCTGGTGGTATCGGTTCTATTGTACTGAAAAGAATATTGTTTATTTAATGAGTCGCCACTTTATTGTATTCGGTGCTGATTATAAATACTTGGGTTTGGCGGATATTGTTGTAGTCGTCCTGGTAACGTTGGCTGCTTCCTTTGCTATTATGACAAGGTAACTCCGAAACCATTCCAGCATTATTTTCTCACCTTCCACTGCATAGCAGGGTCCTCGGCCATCCGGAGTGTAACAGTATATTGCCTAAAGATTGAATTCATATAGGACCAATATTAAAATCAAGATAATGGACATACATCATTCCGGCCTATCATGAAATGGCTATCCTGGATGGTCTCAGCGAGGACACTGCATTTCACTGAACATCCCATCTTATTGTCCAAGGAAGATTTGAATTCTTTATCCTTTTCTGTGATGTTGTAAAGAAATACACTATTCGTTGTGGCTACAAACATGTGTTGTTGTTTGCCAGAGGTTTTTATGGCTAGACCACTAACAGGAGCGATGCTGTCCTTCAGCACTTTTATTTTATTTTTTCTTTCTCTAGTCAGGTCACCTCTGAAAAGTTTTAAGTAATGTATGACCAGACTGAGTAAGAGTCCTTAAGGAAATCCACCTGTAAAGCATAATGGAGCCATCAGCAAATCCAACAGCCATCAGGGTAAGGCTAGAATGAACGCATAGTGCAGTGGCTTGCACTGCTCTATAACCAGGAATTGCTCTGCTGATTCTAACGCAAGTTGGATTGCCTTGTTTGTCTGGTTTTGCTAAATTCCATACTTTTATCGTAGGATTACAACCTGGTTCATCCTCCTGGCGAAAATATGGATAATAATGATTAATGATTACAAGAAGATCAGGGATTTTTAAACACGAAAGAATACTTACTCCTATAGTAAAAAGGTATGTGGAATGCTGAACTTGTGCTAATGTCAGACTGTCTTCGTAAGCTTTGAAGCTCATTACGTTATATGTTCTATTTACCAAATGGACATTGCCAGTACTATCTCCAAAGACCAAGTTTCCATTTCCACTAGTTGCCGCTGTCACTTTTGCATCCTGTTGGTAATAGAAATATAAACAAAGGACAAGGAGTAGATGAATATTTTTGTATAATTTCAGAAACTGACCCCTAAGGCCTCAGCAATTTTTCCAGAGTCTACTTCCTTCTTGAGGTCGAAAAAGTTAAAACGTCTCCACTGGGAAACAAAATAAATGATGAACATTAATTAAGAGAAGAGGTTATACAATTTTGACATTTTTTGAAAAAAAAAAAAAACAGAATATCTTAGTAATATTTTAACAAAGATTTACCTCCAGGAAAGCCATGTCCACAAGGTGCTTTTTATTTTCACATTTATATTAATTAGAATACATAAAATTCTACAGAATGACAAGTGTCTCTCTTACTTTTTTGACAGATTCACGAGGCTATGTTTCATCCTGAACAGTTCACGATTTATCTCATCTGTTGCTGAGAATTATCTGTGATCATCTAAAGTACTGGACATGCGCTCTTGTAAAATATAAATACAATGAATGCAATAATTATAACAAAAATATTCCTTTTATAATGAAAGCATGTTTTGCTTTTTGTAAAGATTATCAAAGCCGATTAAAAAAACAATACACAATTCGCTTCTGGTTACATATGAATGATTAACTATTACACGATTAATACATTTATAAATATGTTTTATTTAATTTGATAAAGGTTAATAGTACATAGTATTTTATAAAACTATAAATTCCTAAGCGTATTAGATCCTGTCTTTTTTAATTTTTGTAATTCAAAAATTTTGGGAAGCAAGTGGTGGGGATAAAACGTATCACCTAATACGCCAATAATTCATTGTTTACTTTTCTTTTATTTCCAGAGAGGTAAATTCTGAGTCATCAGGCTCATTCACTCCCAGTTCGTCATTTGAAAAGGAGCTTTCAAAATTTTCTTGCAACATTTTAATTAGGATCGCGTACAATGCGATCCAGTAAAATCAGTGAAGTGATTAGTCATCATCTTGAAGGAGATTAATCTGAGTAAACGGATGAAGAAAAATGGTCTGTCGTCGCCTCGACGTGGATAATCTACGAGCGGTGAGTACATTTTCTTTACTCCTTTCCCTCATTTTAATCTTAAGACATACTGTGACAGCTTAGACTCTTTCAAGTTTATATGAGGTATAATTCGGACTTTTTACGCCTAATTGTAGATAACCCTTTGTACACATGGAGATAGTAGAATCGTAGGGGCGCCTGGTGACAGGCAACCCGACGTGCATCATGTAACCTATTTTACGATAGGTCCGTAGTGTTTTAAACTGCGTCAGTGACAACTTAGGTTCTTCCAAGTTCATAGGAGGTATAATTCGGACTTTTTACGCCTGATTGTAGATAACCCTTTGTACACATGGAGATAGTAGAATCGTAGGGGCGCCTGGTGACAGGCAACCCGACGTGCATC
>JARPRG010000094.1:25965-36182 GCA_031001745.1 Hartigia nigra | reverse complement strand
ACGTAACCTATTTTACGATAGGTCCGTAGTGTTTTAAACTGCGTCAGTGACAACTTAGGTTCTTCCTAGTTCATAGGAGGTATAATTCGGACTTCTTACGCCTGATTGTAGGTAACCCTTTGTACACATTGAGATAGTAGAATCGTAGGGGCGCCTGGCGACAGACAACCCGACGTGCATCATGTAACTTATTTTACGATAGATCCGTAGTGTTTTAAATTGCGTCAATGTTGGAAGGGAGACAGGTGGGAAGAAGAAGTCGATTACGGTTAATGTAATAAGTTATTTAATGTCTTTTCTTAATGACACATATGTGTGGGTCCATGTATATCAACAACGTATGCAGTTACAATATTTATAGATGACAAGGCAAATAAAGTATCGAACGCATAACATTGTAACTGTCTTGCTTATCGCGGACTCATCTTGTCGTCGCGATTGTTATAATAATTATATTATTATTCACAATTACGTTGTGACAGTGGACAACAATAGGTACATAAGTGTATGACAAGTTTGGACGAACTTGCTCCAAGAAATAAGGAACAGAAGAAATGGCTAGCAAGGAATTATGTCATTTCGTCGCGTCACTTTTGAATGGAATGGAATGTTGAAAAAGAAACATAGATTCGTTATAAAAATTGGTAGAATTTTGTCAATGCCTTTGACGCGAGCTAAAAGTCTCTGGGTGGATGTAGAACGAAAAAGCTAGAGGCGGAGAGTAGGAGAATCGACTTAAAGTAATTTTTATAAAGTTATAACTGTTTCTTTGGGATCTTTTGCAAAAGTAGAAGACAAAAAAAACTTGTAAAGAAAAGCAACAGGCGGTATGGATAACTGTAAGAATTGCTTCGCGCGATCGGCACTACTTAATTCGCTAGATAAATCTACAGTCTATTCTATTGGCTCGTTTCTCTGTTTTGAATATTTTTTTCTCGTGCTCGCGCTTATACATTTACGTTATACGTAAATACGTTTTGCGACTTATCAATTAATCGTATATAGTTTTGTTTTGGCACAACCACGTTAAGACGACACGGCTAGGAAAAATACGATACGATTTTTGTGCAACAAGCTTCGTTTATCTGTGAAAAATGTGTTTTTCTTGTTTTGCGCGGCGCACTTTAACTTATACTAAAAAAAAATTCGCTCGGACTTAGCTTACCGCGTTCTAATTAGCACAGTATGTTTTTCAGTGATTGTCCCGAAAGATTCGGCGACGAGACTCACTTAATTTGTTTTTGGAATTTTTGTTGAGCACTGCTAATTCATATGGTAATCACGCGCATACATTGGGCTTGCTTATAGAAATATATATACATACCATATATATAGCTTAATTTCTCTTGAACTCTCGTTAAATTCTTTCTGACATAATTCTTTTACCATTTACAAAAATATCCTGTAGGAGAACCGTCAGAATTTACCAAAAGAGCAGACACGGTAGAATCTTTTGTTAGTATCCTGAGTCAACTCGACGTAATTAGGTATGTCGATTTTTTATTATTTATTTTTGTTGAATAATTTGCTTTCTCTTTTGCAAGCGCATCGAGTGTGCGACGGGGTCATCAATTATAAAATGAAGTTCACGTATTCGCAACGACTGGCAATTTCCTTGTAAAATGTTCATCCTCATTGGGAGCCGGCATCTTGCAGTAAAAAAGACTGACAGGACTCCTAAAGCATAATTTTTGCCTTGTTTTTGAAAAATAACGTTCTACATTTGATTTTTCACTTTGTTTCTCACTCAGCCACGCACAGCATTCTGTATGCACTATATATTATACATGTATATATATTTATTAGTTTCCTAGGGGAATAGGTCGACGTCGCTCCAGCGACTCGACTATCACAATGTGTTTATTTAGAATCTTCTTCATCTTCCTCTGAAAACTATCGCACGATCCACACTCAAGCCTTTTCAATATTTTCGCTCTCGATCGAGTCTACCGATTTTATCGTGGGTGCGCCTTTACCTTCGGAATCCGCTTCGCTTTTTACTAAACTCGAACTGGAACCAGCCAGATGGGGTTCATGGTGCATCGGTAGGATTCCTGCGTTAGCGTCTTCAATGGCTTTCCTCAGCTGTGAAATTAATAGGAATTTGTGATCAAAGATGAAGGTGAAGATGAACGACGTATCATCGTTGGATTTGAATGTTTATTTTTAAAACACTTGCCTCTTTCAATGCCACTACTCCCACCAGTCGACCAATGGCCGTTACGTAGGCATGATTCACGCCGACCATACTGAACAGACTGTGAACCTTGAGGAGAGACGTTCTTTCGACGAGCTGAAATGGCGCTGGATCTATGTGACACCTAGAGAAATCCACTTCCAGTGCCATCTCGCTCTCCTCCCATTGCTTTTGATCCTCGGCTGACATGTCAATCACACGTTCCCTTGGCTAGATCAGAGAAAAGATCAGTTTGGATAATGCGACGATTAGCTCGAGTTAGCTCGAGTTATCTCGAGCACTGGAGTTTCAGTGGGGTTATCGGTTGAGCTTTTTTTTTTTAGATTATTTGAATTAACGTTACTTTAATGCATTGTTTAAATTGCGTAATACGTGTAAGGCGATTTCTTTTCTTACTGAAATCTATGAAATTCACTTACCAGTTGTACTTTTTTCGACGTCGCCGGACTTGGCGTTAACATTGGCTGATACGCCGGGACATTTAAACATTCCACGCTGTCTCTTCTTGCGGCGGCCACGTGACCCGAACCCATTTCCGGATCAGGATCCACATCCTGCAGCGTGGCTGATTTTCTGAAGATTGCCTCGAAGGCTAATCGAATTCTAAGGAAATCGTGCAATTACCTTAATTAAATTTTCGTCTGACAAACGTAAAAGAATATCGGAAAAAAGTGTGTATTCAGAAAAATGTTCGCACCTGCTTTCTGCGCCTGTGACGGTTGTATAGGGTGTAACCGCAGGACTGACCAGAGGACTGAATCCTTTTAGAGTGAACGAATTAGTCTTTTTCAAAATAGATTTTTTTGGCTGCGAGCCAAAGATGGGCGTGTGATAGGTGTGCTATAAGAATACGTAAAATTTAAATAACGGGAATAAAAATGAAGTATTTGTAACGTCGAAAGTAAATAGGATACTCACGTGATCAGAAGCAGTGTTGGGCATCGTGCTCAAATCATTAGTGCTCTGACGTTGCATTTTCAAGATGTCCGGCGCTGGTATCACCTCGAACCTAGACGGTCTCCTCGTTCTCTCTTGCTCTCGCAATTGTCTCTCCATCTCCTCTCTCGCTCTCTCCTCCGCTTCCTTGTGCCATCTCTGCGCCACCTGCAATCGCCTCTCGCGACCGATGTGCTTCTCGATAAGCTTAATCAGCTCCAGCCTCTGAATGGATCCCAAAAGAATCATGGAGTCTGGATTATCGACCAGAGGGAATCCCCGTAATTTTCGATTCTCCTTCAGGATCTCCTTCAATCTCTGATAAGTTATTCCGTGCCAAATGTATCTAACGTCGCGCACCATGAAGTCCTCCACGTAGACGTTGTACATACCTGAAGAAAAACAAGTGTGAGAGGATCGTAATTTTTTTTTTGTTTTTTGATAACTTTCTACCGCGTGATCCTTACCGAAAATCCTGATCGAGTAGCGTGAACGAGAAAGGTCGTTTGAGAAGGATTTTCCTTTTTTTTTTTTTAATTCAGGAAATATCTGAACTCACCCGAACTGGACGGTAGCAAGTCGGGCAGATAAGGCAGCTTTTTGATTAGAATGATACTGTCGTATATGCTGGGTTGAAGAAGGGCGGCTATGGCGTTGCTAATTAGCACGGCTATCATTATCGGTACGATGTGTGTAATCTGACCAGTCATTTCAAAAGTTATGACACTGACTGAGATGGTGTGAGTGACTGCACCAGAGAATGCAGCTGCACCGACAGTGGCGTATCCACCTGCGTTCGAAATATTTGGTTTTCTAGAAATCGGGCTCGGACGATCGTTGCACTTTTTTTCCTTTTACCTGGTGTTATGGGGGTTATTATTCCGCCGTATCTAACGCCATTGGGAAACCATAGAGCCATGGCTTCGCCTACGGCTCTTCCTAACGCTGCGCCTATTTTGAAAACTGGAATGAAGATTCCCGATGGCACCGGAACGGTGGAGCTTATTATCGAGAAGATGAACTAGAAAGATTAATAGAATTTTTAAACTCGACAGTCGTCTTTATTGATTCACTGATATTATTACTAATCTTAAATCTAAATCTTACTGTGAACGCCACGAAACTCAAAAGTCCCGTGAAGACGTCAGAATACGGCGTGGACCAGTGCTTGACAATGTTGTTCTCTTCCACTGTCAAAAGATCTTTGGTCCAGGTGAAATTCGTAAAGAGTCCATGAACCTGATCGTGAGTGTTCAGGTCACCGGCCATGAACTGTCCCAGTCCCAGAGGAAAGGAAACGGAAGCCACCATGAGGGAAACAATACCAGGATATAGAAATCGACTATAAGAACAAAAGGCGAATGAAATTATTATCGCGTTGGCATTTTTTAAATGAATCTTTGGATTCTTACTTTTTCTGCAGGAAACTGTTCATGCTCTTGTTCTTGCGCATAAATATGACGTACTGCCTGTGCAACCAGACGTAAAAAGCCCCACCCAGGCCGCTGCCAACGCCAATCAGTGCAAAGATAAACAACTCCTGGGGATCGAAGGGAAAGTCCATAGTGAAATTCGTAACGAACATGGCCGTGATGGTTTCCTCCCTCTGGAACCATATTGCCAGTAGTCTGAACATGGTGGCACCGCATACGGCCGCAAAGAATCCTCTCCAGTAATTGCGCACGGCGAAGTACACAGTGGTGACCTCGATGCTGAAGAGGACGCCGCCGATGGGTGCAGCGAAGCACGCCGCGACGCCGACGGCACAGGCGGCGGCCAGCATCTCGCAGTTTCTGCTCTCGTTCTCGTATATCCCTTGAAAGCTAGTGACTAGTTTGGAGAGTAAAGTCGCCACGATGCTGGCGATGTGGACGAAAGGTCCTTCCTTTCCCAGAGGAAGACCCGAGCCCAGGGTGGCCGTCAGGCCTATCACCTTGGCCACTAGGGTCCTGAAGGTTAGGTATTCCTTGAGGGCTACTCCGCGCAAGATGGTCTTCATCTCAGGTATACCAGAGCCTATACTCTGCGGCGCCACGATGTGAACGAAACCTGCGCTGAACAAGATCAGACACACTGGTAAGCATACCCAGGCCAAATACTGCAGAGCAGGATGCGTCGTCAGATCCTGGTAGAGCCATATCCTTGCTGAAAGGAGATTCCAACTTTTTGAAAGAACAGCCATTTTATTTGATAATTGTTTAAGTTTTGTCTGATACTTGGAATAGTTACCGTTGTTGCACATGGATATACCGCGGTCCATGGCGTAGCTTATCAGCGCCATTATAACTCCCAATAGTGCCAGGAAGACCCAGTCCTCTCCTAATCTTGCTCCCGTGTGCTTCCATGCGAATGCCAGTAGGGCTAATAATTTTTTGCATAATGGACCTCTTCTGGATTTCGAAAGTTCTTCTGCACGCGATTTATCAAACTTTCTTCTCGCCTTCTCGTGGGACTTTAGCTTTCTTGCTTCTTCCTTTGCGTATTCACCCAGGTCCTTCGTGTACCGACCATACATCTAGATGTTCAATAGACACGGCTTATTTACATGTAACTCTTTGTATTAGAATCGTACAATCTTCAAGCTCGCTAATGAGAGGTATATTAGAATTTTACTAGTCTAGTTGACGAGCACAGATCGTTGATTCGTTTTTTGGAATAGATTTTGGAACAGATTCACACTCTGGTTAAAAGGTGTACGTGAAAGAATTGTCTATATTATCAGGCAGGATTATTTCTTAAAAAATAATCAAACAAACAGTGCAATATTTTTAGATGAAAAATGACGAGCACGAGATAGGTCATAGTTCAGCCTGCACTTACAACGTAGTCATCGTTACAAACGAAGTAGGCCCTGTTAAGGACAACCGCCGGCATAGAAAGTAGAGCGCACTAGTATCCTGAGTATCAGCTTAGCGTACTCTAGCGATAAGGGAGGTACTTTGATAGGGAAACAAGTTTGAGCATTTTTCTTTTTTTTTTTTTTCAAAATTAATTTATCACTCCCAATCAGCAGGAACAACAGTCGATCCTGATATCCTCAATACTCTTGCACAATAAATATCGGCGGCAAGACTCACTTCCATTTTTCACTTCTCTCAAAAATTATGTGCACGGTATTCTTGAAAATGAAAAATATTTGTTTTTTAATGCCGGTTTAAGGGTCGCCGTCGTACGTGACCCAACCGATCCCAGGACAGACAGATTGCGACTGTTTCTCTTCGTTGGCCAGTGGAGAAGAAGTCTAGGCTGAATTTGTCGAAATTTGGCAAGAGTCAAAATTCTATTAATAGAGTGAAGCTCCCCTGTTACATTTTCTATTGTTTATGAAGTGCAATCAGTGACCGTCTCGTTTCTACGTGAATCAGCAAAATTTGTATTACTTCGTATATTTAACAGCCGACTCCTCGTTGCATTTTCTTCTTCCTGTTTTTTCGGCAAATTTTTATTATTTTTAGACGATCGCTAAACTCTTGATCCTCTTCCGTCGTTGATCGAATTGCCAGGCGAACGGTTGCTTTATTTCTTATTTACGTGTCCCTCGTGTCAATTACGGGTTGATATAACATTTTCGAAAATACGTCACACGTGCACTGTCAGTTTATCATATAACCCACTACGTACTCGGCTACTTTGAATTCGTAATAAACGATGACCAAAAGTAAAAACATTGTAAGCATTTTTGCATACGAGGTATGAGCAATTTTTTTCTTTCAATCGAATCAATTTTTTGTTTTTTTTTTTTTCGTCACTGACAACAAAAAAATCAAACACTGGATCGAAAATTTGCATCCGTCAAAGGTACAAGTACCTGTTCAATGAGAGATCTCGTGTTTGACTGACGTTTCGATACTCTGTATCGGCATTCGGTAGATACATGTAGACGCTAGTTCTCAAGAGGCATGCCAGATATAAATATACACACATACAGTATATATTTTTATATACAATATATAGACAGAGAACACGATTTGGGCTATAGTCGAAAGTAAAAACTGAAAGCACTTAAATCTATAAGAAATATTTATGCCTTGATAATCGATTGAACGTATTTTCGAAATTTACCCAAATGACACATCGCGCATGATACGTCAACTTGCACTTGGATTTCCCAAGTGAATTTTCCATAGCATTTACAAAAATTATTCGGCATGTGTATACCAGCACGTCGTCATTGACGTCAATAATGACCACGTCCCACTGGGCAATCGGCCGGGTGTCTCTAACATTAGTAATTAGGCCTGTATAGAATTAGCTATTGGATTCTATCAATAGAATAGAAAAAACCACAATTGCGTCGGTCATAGCCTGCAGCGACGCTGAGGATGCAACCCCCCCGTATGAAAGAAATTTAAAATCTTTGTCAATAGAACATTCGCGTTCCATATGTATCGAATCAAGGATGTTTTTGTTATTCGGCAAATTAGAGTGCATTCGGTACAGGTGTGGTTGCAGGAGGAAAAATGATTGGCTATTACCGTAACACGCATGCACACAGTCACAGGCTGAAATTCATTACGCATGCCGCTCACGCATCCCTCGTATGCATAACAAGTCCTTAAGCGCTCGTTCAGCGTCGTGTTGTACGCATATACATATATCACGTAGACATAATACAAAGTGAAGGAAGAATACGTAGCGAGAGAGAAGCTGCCGGTTTAAAGAGAAGCTGCCAGTTTAAAAGCGGCTGACGTGAATGGTTTAGCGCATAGGTGCGCATTGCTCACTTGATTGTTGGAGCTTCTTGCTATGACGAAGAGTCATAGAAGAGCGTCTTTCGTTGGCCATTATTAGCCGAGTGCAATTATTTTATTGTTAGGCCAAAACAAATGGAAAGATAGATGGTACGAAGTAGGGAGATAATAGGATGAAGAGAATCTGGCGTTTTGCCTATTGCCATGGGATGAATGGCGACTGTTACTTTTCTGGTTACTTTATGGCGCCTCACACGAGGAACGCGATAATGGGGGAGACTTTATGGCATTGCGAAAGACGCTACAACCGCGTGATATCTCGTGACTGGGATTATGGTAAGGCGAGTATCCAAGGACGAACGCGACATGTGACAGGTGTGGTAAGAATGAGAAAGGGAAATCTTTTTTTTTTGTTTCCCTTCTTTTAATCTGATAAATTTATTAATTTTCTTGATCGAATGGCACGTTTTGTATTAGTCGATTTGTCTTAGCGATTGCCCTTTGGGGAATTTCCTTGTTTTCAATTAGTGTTTCGACAGTCCACGCTCCGTGGGTCTGCCATTGCTATTACCAAATCCCAATTCAGAGGCGCGCTTTGGCTTCACGTGGTTATTTCGAAATGATACTGTCATTCTTTGCTCCTTGGCCAAGTCCCAAAGGTCGCCTTTGGATGCTGTCGGAATATCTTGTCGCGAGATGGATTCTCTGGTTGGTGCGGACGAGGGGCGAGAGATTATGACTGAGCTTAGTTGCACGATGCCTTTGATTATTCTTATGAAGATTGGGGTTGGCTGAGAGGGGGTCCAAAGAGTGGGAAATAAAGTATACGCATTGTCTCCTGGCAAGAGATCTTTTCAGACTTGGTCCGGGGAATGATCTGCTGTCTGTTGTTCGACCAGAGCAGACTGCGTCTATTTAATTATAACACTTGGCGTTCATTGGCATTGACGAAATTCACGAGTAAATATGATCCAAGATGTGTGCATCAGTTTGGCTGGAATGTCGCGAATTTGCGAAAGTAAAGCGAGAGAGAAAGGGAAACAGATGTTGAAGATTCGCGCGGACATGCACGCGTGGTCTGGTGTCAGTGTTGCCAAGGCTTAGCGAGTAGCTATTTTTGAAAAAAAAAAAAAAAAGACGAAATGAATCTTACAATAGTGTTTATGTAGTCGAACGGATCAAATTCCGGGTGTTCCTCTTCCGGATTTGGTGGAGGACAGGGGTAGAACGCTTGAGAGGGTCTGTGTATGTAAAATTAGAAAAGAAATTTAAAAAACAATATGTCTACCTATACGTAACGTCCCTCATTCCTGCTAGTATCGTGGTTTTTAAATTTTTTATTTTTTCTGACCGATTTTACCTGTGGGGACGATTCTTCCGATTTTCCTTTAATTTTGCCATTAGCCTTGTAAACTCTTCCCACTCCTTGTCGACTTCCTCCTCGCTTCCTTCGGGATGATGCTGAAGACTCTCCTCCCGGAGGTCGGCCTTGTTCGTTTGACCAGCCATGCTTTCCTCGAGATTTTTTGTATTCCTTATTTTTTGTCCCCCTTATACAATCGACGCGCGAGAAATAGCATGAAAAGACATCACGGGAAGATGCTGGGAGATCTCATCTAAAGCTCTGGACCCGTGTGGTCCTTCTTTGATACCTAAGTGCCTCACACTGTTCGATACGTATCTGTATAAACACGTGGAAACAGGGTTAAAGGCGGATAAAACAATTAGTTCACCGAAATGAAATGTACCGTTAAGCCACTGCGAAATTAACGACACTCCATTGTCAATGGAGTGACCGAGTGAGTCACACTGGACCAGCTCCAGGCAGACCTCAGCGCTCAGCAGCACACGGGCCCGTGGCTCAATTTATAAACTCATTAGCCTCGGTATCGTCAGTCGCGCACAGCCATTTTGCCCTTTACGCGCACCACTCGCACCACTCGCATTTGCGCCAAGGCGCAATCGTCGTATGTGCATGTTGAAAGCGCCTGTAGATACTTCGTGGAAGATCGAAAGAAAAAGTTACAAGAATCAGCGAGAAAATTGGTTGCAACTAGAATTTCGACTCATCGGAACAGAATCCGATCGGACCTCAGGATTTTGTTCAAGGGTTGAATTTTTATTTATTAAATTTTAATTTTGTTTCCCCCCTTTAATTATCCCTCGTGCTCTTTCCTCTGTTACTCTCGGGACAGACTCTTGTCTACGATGTAACTGCGGTAGATTCTCTAGTGACTTTCGCACATGACTGTACGAAGCTGTTCCGTAATGGACCACTTCCCCTCAGCGAGGGCTCGTAGGAAGCTGCCTTCAAAGTCACGAATTATCATTGACCAAAATTGCCCGGCAATTCTGGTCAACGTTTTTACCGACCAGATCGAGTGGTAACGCGT
>JARPRG010000094.1:13282-24173 GCA_031001745.1 Hartigia nigra | reverse complement strand
GAGAGAGAGAGAGAGAGAAGATAAGGAAAGCAAATTCTTTTTTTCATTCGTATACATTTTTTTGGCCAGAAATTATCTGATTTTTATTAAAATTCTTATGTGGTGAAAAAAAAAAAGAGAAAAAATGAGTGGGTCTAGGACGGATGGGTCGATTATCAATCGTCAAATGAGTCTAACCAGAGAAATCGTATTAGTGTTAATTGATTTGATGCTTGACCGAGATTCGCAATGATTCCTCCGACAGGTTCGCAAGCCAACTAAAACTCGTGCATACACAATAAGACTAGTGTATTTGAACGTTAGGATTGTTCAACGTTTTATCGCGCGTTCTTAGAGAATCTGCTTTAATGAGAATATAAGAAAAATACGAAAAAAAAAATATGGCTGATAACGCACGACAAATATTGTACTCCACGATAACTCTTGATCTCGCGTAGAGGCGACAGATGTATCTGTGAACTCATCCGAGAGGTCCAGCAAATGCAATTGACCCTGGAAGAGTAAACGAATACTTAAAAGACACGAGTCGAATAATTTGATGAAAAAATACAAAATTTTGGATAAATAAATTTTTCCTATAAAAATTCACGGATGCTGGATTTTGAAATTGGCATTTCAGGATTATCATTGTATCTCTTTGTATGAGTCGCACGCGTGAACAGTGATTAGTTCTAATAATCATAACTATGCATGTAGCAGCAACTGATTGTCAAAGAAACGAAGCACGTCGTTTTTCCACTCTGTTACCGCATTAGGATACTGAAGTGAAAAAGTAAGAAAGGAAGGAAGGTAGGATAGGACAGCCTGTTAGAAACGTCGACTCTTCATAATCGAACTATCCGCAGGGTGATTTACGGCTATTGCCGAGACAACCAACCTGTAAGGTGTTAAGTAATGCTAATGTTACGCGTTCATTTGGAATTCACATTGAAAACTACCTGCCTGTCGACTGTGCCGCACGGAATAAATGCGCTGTCTCTTTTTAATGCACCTTTTCACGTGGTGTAAATATCACGTGCAGAAAATCAGACTGGATCATTGACAGTATAGACTTTCGTTTTGCGAAACATTCAATAGAATTAATCGAACGTCTGGTAATAGCACCTGTATTGAGAACGTGCATTGATTGCCGACTCAGCAAAAATATGCCAATTTATTTCAATAGAAAATTGTGATGTCACTTTCTACTATGGCAATTAATATTCTCTGTTGCACGCAGACACACTGAGCAAGGTTATCACGGCGGGAATTATGAATGCGAATGGAACGGAATGCAAAATTTTATTTAATGAATTTTCACTTTCCTGATTTTCCTAATTTTTATATCGTGTGGGTTATCTTTGGATGTTTTTGCAAGGATGTTTACTATGCTTTTACGTAGTACGTGGTAGCAGTCATTGGATACATTTGTGGTACAAGGACTGTCGACTTGGGACGACGACGTCTCGTGACCTTTGCTTACGATAACGCCTGAACTCTTTCAATCGTTCGACGTACAACGTCTATGTTATTCGTGTGATAACCCTGTTTACTGAATCGACGGTATAAGCTATGGTAATGAAAAAAAAAACAAAATTGCTTCCTCCGATCAACCACACCCAATCATCTAGGCTAACGCAGAAGCTGGAAACATTAGTACTTCACCACGTATTTGGAAACACGGCAAATACGAATTCCCGTTTTAAAACACACAGAGGAACAAAGAATTAATGATAAGGAAGATAGCAAGAATTGTTCCAACAAAATTCAGTGATTATTTATTGCACAATTGGAACAAGTTTTTGTCCCTTCCGTCAGTGTCTTTTTCTGCTCGAAGGAAACAAAAAAAAATGGCGCTCTCATTGTGTTTACTATCGACACGAAGTGCATGCATCGTTTAAGATCAAAGATGGAGGTGTTATGAGTATTTTCAAGTTGAGATATATATATATATACGTGCATATATATGTATGAACTGTACGGTTGGTGAATGTATGTGTAGCGTAATCGAGATTTGACGAGGCAGCATCAGCCAAGGTCGTCATCTTTGACGGTAATCAAACCGCATAACTCTTGCGTCACCGTATCGTCGAACGAACGCGACTCGCTAGTTTCCATCAAATTATTGAATTACACGCGAACTCGATCGGCGAGTAAACATTATTATTCATAAAGTTGGCTACAATTTATCGTTGCATGACGATTCGCTGGCTGATCTGCTATCGGAATGTTCTACTTGGACCTTTTGGCCAGAAGCGCTTCACTCGATGAAGATGCTAGTTTTCTTTTGTACAGGAAATTTGTGGCGCACGGAGGAATATATTTGGGACCAGTAAAATGTTACGTAAGTTTGTGTCATTCGAATTGTACAAATTTGATTATCAGTATTGATATGGTTTAATCTGTTTGCACAGTGGTTAAAGCACTTAGTCGAAGCGGCAAATCTTTTGGCACGCCGCCAGAGTCGTTGTGTATATAAAATAAGATAACGTTTTTTTTTATGGTCCAGTATAACACAATTCGTGTTAATAAGTGAACCTGCTCTAATAAATAGACAATAGTATAGTATTATAAGCGGATAGTATAGAATTAGAGAAAAATAGAATTTAGAGAATCATTATGAAGGTAATCGATGTTTTTTTTAGGCATATGAGTCTAATATTTACATATATATATATCTGCTTAAGTTTTATTCTTAGTCGTCAGCTTCATAGGTTCGACGCCCATGCGCCTGGCGAATTCTTCGGAGCTCTTGATTTGATTCACGTGGTAGGTAATGCCGCCATCTTGGTCGACCTTGGCCATGGCCATTCTTTCAGGGTCGCCGGCTACCAGGATGTCCTTCTCGCCGGCCTTAGGTAAATTTCTCAGCTGTCTCAGAAGGCGGCTCAGCCGTTCCTCGGATCCGGAAGTAAAAGCCTCAGGATTGATCGCCATGAAGCAGTGTCCCAGGTTGGCAAGGCGGTCTCCCGACTTCCATGTTCTTATATTGGGTCCGAATTCACTTCCGCTAAGAATTCCAGAAAGGACCTCAACCATGAGTGATAAACCATACCCCTTGTATCCGGAATTCTCCTCAGCACCTCCGAGCGGCATCAGCAAGTTTGCGGCGTACGCGTCCTGTGGATTTGACGTGTCCTGCCCTTGGGCATCTAAGGCCCATCCTTTGGGAATAGGTTGTTCCTTGCGTATGGCTAGTTCAATTTTACCAAGAGCCACGGCAGTGGTAGCCATGTCCAGAACGAATTCGTCATCCGCAGACCTCATACCGAGTGACAGTGGATTGGTCCCCAATCCGGCTTGTTTTGCTCGGGTCGGCACCATTAGGGGACTTGTGTTCGTACAGCTGAAACCAATGAGACCCTTCTCCATTGCCATCAGAGAGTAGTACCCACAAATGCCAAAGTGATTGGACCCTCTCGCTGAGACCAATCCTACACCAAATTTTTGGGCCTTATCCATAGCCAATTCCATACAGTATTTTCCCACGATCTGACCCAACGCATTCTTCCCGTCGACCAGGGCTATCGCCTGTAAAGATAACGTTTTTGCATTTTTCTTTCTCCTTTCTTTTTTCTAATGCAATTTTTATTCTTCGCAATCTGCAAAAATCTTTATACGCACCACCTAACGCGATCCTTCCCCTTTTCTCTGTACAAATCGTTACGTAAAAATAAGCGAATCGTAATGATCAAGAATATCCTCATACGTCTTATCGGACCATCGATCGTTACAATGGTACGACGTCGCTCAACGTTGCCTACTGCGTCTCGGCAGACTAACCGTGACTCCGTACAAAGAGAAAAAAAGCTATCAAAAGTGAAAAATCGGCATCTAACAGAACTTTAACTCCGATCATTTTGAAACACAGAGAAAAAGGAATAGACCGTAAAGAAGAGGAGGTACGCGGTCCACGTCCTAACCTGAAAGTCCGTAAGGATGGTGGGTCTCCCGGCAGGATCAGTGAGCCTGCTGTCAATGTCCTTGACGTACATTTGCATCCTGTTCATCCCATGACTGAAGTGTCCTCTGTAATCTGCGACCATAAGATGATGGCCAACGGCCAGCGCGTCATCGTCAGTGGTACCAGCCTTCTTTAAGCAGTCCGAGATGAATCTGACGACCTCGTCCTTGGTAACCACCATATCGTCGATACCACTTGAACTGATGGAGGATGACATCCTGACGAACGATGAACTCAGCACAGTGGAGATCTTCGTGGAAGCGTCAGCAACGGATGCTACTAGACTTCTGAGTGCCATGTTTTGTAGTCAACCCGTCGAGTTTGATGATTTCTCTGTTATCGTAAATCTTTTGTTAGCAGCCCTTATCTTCCTTGGAGTTTTCACACTCGAGAGGCCTCTGAACTACTATACCATCCCACCAGTCGTATACCAATGATTACTTTATATCTGAACTGTCAAACATCTATTTTCCACTTGATGCGATACTCTACCGAGTATAGTCCTATCTTTTGCAAGCTTTATGTCATTTGTGCCCTCTTTCTTCTCACTTACGGTTCTCAGCTTTCTATGAAATTCCCGTACGTTACTTCAATACGATTAGGTCCGATGTCAGTCTCTTTGACTGAGTACGTGCATGGATCAAAGTATAATAATGTATGTGTTATCGTGGGACGTGGAGGCAGAGAGAGAGAGAAATCGAAAGAACGTCAAATACGATGTGAATTATGATGACGTGGAGATCGATGCAATCCTTAGGTACAGATTGACAGAGGATCAATGATCAACTTATGATTGTCCACATAGAAACGTCCGTCCATAGAAATCGTAGACAGTCTTCTAGATCCTCTATGGATCTTCGATCTTATCGGCAGTAGCAGCTCGTTTCTCTTCTTCTTCTGCTTCTTCTTCTTCCCGGTTTGCAATTCCACAGCAGAGTAGAATCTGCGTTTACGCTCCTATACTCTATCTCTGGCTAAGTTCTGCGTAGTCGACAACGTTGAGCTTGCGTATTCGCTTACAAGGCCATCACTCTTACGTCACTGTTTATAGGAGAGCTCCAGCAGTAGCGCTGGATTCAGTATCGATCGATCGCTCATGCGAACGCGTCTCAAACTACGGTCCTTTAAATGAACGGGGATCTGTGTATTACTGTATCGATTCTTTTATCCATTCAGATGCTCACCTATCGATACCGATCTCTACTGATTCCAATGGAGTACTTGCAAATTGACACTGGTCTTACGGCACATAGAACTGAGCGTGGCGACGGGCCAATGCCCTTCTAGTAACATAGCAGAGCCAAGCCAATCAGAGAATTCAGTCGATTGACATAACGTGTACATCCTTACGTCATGAAATTTATCAGATTTTCTGCGCATGCGCTTCGTGGTTTCGTTTTTTTATAACTAGATCTAGTGAGTTTTTGGTTTAGCAGTATTATGGGAAGCTGAGAGTTTCGCGATTTAAGCCAACGGGGGGCTATTAGTTCTTCTTAGGAATTACCCAATGTTTTGCAATTAAAATTTCGTTAGAATATATGTGTATATATATATATATATATATAAACAGCCACGCAGGCTCATTTTATAGATTATTTATATGAGGTATGACGTATAAAATCGTATATAGCCCGCGGGACAGGTTTAATTATTCGTACCGTATACCGTAGAACCGGTTACATCTGGTTGTTGTTATTGTTACCAGTGTGTCAATATTTGCGCGCTTTTATCTTGTATTTTTATGGGCTCGCTGATAGACCAATAAGACAGAGAAAGAGAGAGAGAGCATGCCGACAATACATACTTGGTACATCGTCGAAGCGTGTTCTCTCATTATTCTCGCAACGATAAGGCGCGTGCTTTAAAATCGCCTTGAAGTTTCTATTCGACATAACCAAAGTGAAACTGTCGGCTCTTGTGAATTTTAATTGGTAAAACAAAATTTTTTTCTTTAACGTCCACGTAAACTGTCTTACTGGCCAAACTCAGTCGTAGCAGTCATAGTCAGAGATGAGCTAGTTTCCATGAAGCTGCACATACAATTTGCCCTGACACTATTATTAGTATCACTTAGCGCTGTTGCTTCTGTCAAGTGTATTTTTTCTGTCAGATGTATTATCTCTTATCAATTTCCATCATACTGTCACTTGACCCTATTATTCGGCTGTCTTATCAGCGTCGTAAGAATTACTGATAAGTTCACTAAGTAATTTCTTTTCCACAACACTGCTGTCGGTCCTGTCGGTCGTATGACGCGTTTACACGTGCCAAACGTGGACGAAAATTCGTCCAACTATGCAAAGAGTTATAAATTATCACCGATATATCATATTTCAAACGTGAAAAATAAGGATTGCTCGTAATATGTATTTATCTACATTCGAGCCTACGTGCCTTTTGTCTCTGTGATCATGCAGCTATCGATCATCGTCACTGATAAGCCAAAATCGCTGAGAGATCATTTTGGCTTCTATATACCCCGTCTTCCATGATTCTGCAGCGTTCATTGCTCGTCGATTTCAATGAGTCCGTAAATTACTGGCAGTTCGTCAATCAATTATATCATTAGTGAAATTCACGTGATATACGTCAAACTTTTTATCATATCTAATAATGAAAAGATAACAACAGGGTAAGACTGGAGAGCAATAAAATTGCGCGAGCAGCAAAACCCCACGATTTGTCCGTCACGTGAAATCGTTAACGAGAAATCTCGTTCTGCGAAATTATTATTGTGAAGTAACTTGAAGTTTGAATTTGGCATGCAACACATATGTAAAGTTGATAAAAAAAAAAAAAGAAAAAGGCATTACCCGATGAAATAAAAAAAACTACCTGCGTAAATGAGAATTTAATGGGATGTATGAGCCTCCATATAGAGGAGTGGAATCGAACGTGTACTGGATACCATTGATTTTTTCTTTAATTTTGTTTCTTTCTGATTTTATCTCTTACTATAAACAACACGTTTTCTGCGTGACTCTCGTCGTGATTATTCACGTCAAACCATATGATAACTTGGCGTAATGTGCAAAAGTACGTTTGATTGCTAATAAAGTACACGCGTGCTTTGTTAATAATTGTACATGAAATTAGTTTGATTCGCGTATGAAAAAATTTGTCTTAACTAGGCGAAGCTTATCGAATGGACCTTTCACCCTCGATAGCCTGAGATAACAGAGGCCGAAATTGTTATAGGTAGAAATGGCCGAATGCGTAGCTGGGCCAGGAACAATATTCGTGGCTGAACTATTTTAGTTTCGAGGTAAGAATAAAGCGAGGTGCGCGTCGAGACGTTGCAAGACGCCGGAAACCAAGTGACAGTAGTCTGTAACAGTCGGCGGCACCGTATCGCACACTTGGTTATCGTAGTGGACTCTGCACTTTAATTCTCACTCGGTATTACAGTGCGAAGGATTTTTCATTTTTTCATACATTTTCGAAACATCAAACGATCTGTGCATTGGGAATTAAAAAGATTTTAAGTGCCGGAAAAAATAGCACGATACTCACCAAAGTATTCTGGTAACCCAGTCCATATTCTTCGTCAAGATTTCTAAGCGCTGACGCCATGTTGATCTTTCTTCTTCTTATATCTAGTCCGATGGGAATACTGCCACCGGCAGAAGATACTTGACTATTGCAGAAGTATTTTTTCTTCTCCGGACTATCTGTCCCTCTCTATATTTTGTAATAGCAAATATTTCACAAACTCGACGATATCAGCGTTTCCTCTTTTTTCCTCTGAAAATTCCGTGTCTATTTTACTTTAGTATCTCTGATGGTGCGCGAGGCTACTTTAGCTTCTTCGCAAGAAAACATTTTTCCGTTTCTCTTGCGTATCGCTTCGTGTTTTCTTATCACGACTTTAACGACGTGAATGCTAAATATTTGCCCGCTTGGATATATATTCGAACTCTGAGTGTGGTTCCTGACTTCTGTCTGTGCACCTCCGGAGAGGTACTCCTGTCAACGAGAAGAGAGCCGTCTTCGAAACAAAAACTTCAGATTTCACTGATAATAAAGTTTCGTCGATGCATTACTGCGTAAATCAATTCGTAAATTATCTGTCGCTCGAAAAGAAACGTTCGATGCACCATTAACCTCAGGAAAACACACGAATCCTGATAATATGACTCAGTCTTACTGTATCGAGCGAATAGACTACGAGAATCGATATCAGCAGAATCTCACTATCATCAGCAATCAAATTAACGCCATTGACAATTCACAGACACAACCGACACCGTACGATGACAATGAAAAAAAAATTTAAGCTTCACTACGAAATTTTCACTGATAACTTTCTGTCGGGGATGAAGCAAAGAAGGTTAAAGAAGGTGAGTGTTACTGAAAGACACCAGTTGCTCGTGAATCTCCAGAGAAACAAGTAATACGAAGGAAACACACGTGTCAAGAGTATTAGCGATAACAGCAACAACAATTACAACGACGACAGGAACAGGATATCGAAGAGGGAGACGCGTGGCTGCGTGCCTCCGTCTGTCCGGCAGGACGGTCGTCACTCGACTGATAGGTGAATGAATGAAGTAGCTGAGATTTCTGCGGTTTGCGAGAAAATACGAATGGCTAAGGAGCAGCCTCCACCGTTTAGAACACAGAGAATCACATCGATATCACATGCGGATCGGTACGCACGCGTCTAGCTCGTTTGAATACGTCTGCTGTCCGAGGGACGTCAAAATGGCCATCGTACGCTGGATTTTGTGTCGTGCTAAATCAACTGAACGAGTCCACCTTAAGGGAGCGAATCATTGTCAGTCACATGACTCGATATCAAAGATTTCGAACGTAGAAACGTGAGGTTGACGATTATTGTTATCGAATGGCACTGCCAAGGTCTCTTCTGTAATAAACCCGCTCCTACCGAGCACGAGAGATGACAGCACCTTAATACTGGCCCAGTCAAATATCGTCACACCTGTGGACACTCTCCCTATGTCTTGGCACGTTTCTTTTACTAATTTCAGACTTGGCGACATTTCCATCGGTCAATTCTTCTCTGTCTTTTCTTATTCGGTGCCACGGGGTAGCGTCTCTGATCGATGCGGATTTAGATACAGCCGTGTGCTCTTAACGTTAGGTAATCGACTGTCATTGTCTCTTCGACTTGATCTGTGACTCAGATCTTATCAAGTAACTCTTGAATTTCAGTTATCACGCGCTTTAGTATTCTGTGGATTTTAATCATTTATTTAATACGAAATTTTCTATTTTCCTTTACGACAATGTTTCCATGCATTTACTCGAGTGGCACTTGTGCTAAATAACACTGTATTCGTGTTTTGAGAAATTGGAGAGAGTGACATGCTGCTGGACAATTTTCTTCGGCATCTGAATCCGTGCCATGAACTCTTATCCAGCAGGATAAACCATCAAGAATTTCTAGTTATGCAGGAAAAATCGTTGGTACATCGAGTCACGCGGTTTTCAGTGAGGCTTTCGCATAGAAACATGTTGGAGAGGCGTGACCCTATTTACGGAGGGGAGAACGAATCATGAATATTTATTTGCAGGAACGTTCTAGGCGTTGCAAAAGAAAAATAACTGACTGACAAAATACTTAAATTTCTTATTAGGTCGGAAATTACATATTTTTTATTGTTATTTACCTTACTGCTGATCACATAAATTGTCATCGCGTTTATTTACTATAAATTAAACGTTATTGTTGGTTTGGAAGATTTGCAAAACGTATAATGATGTCCATTGATATTCCTTAATAAGCATTTAAATTCGTCGTTTATGTTGAATAAAATTCGTAAGATTAGATTAGATAGTCGGTAAAATTATTGTAAATCGATAAACGCAATTCGCGAGACACGATACTGGTAGTGGTACAGCTTAAATTCGTCAATTCTCTATTGTAAGGAATGGGGTGTTCAGGGATAAGAAATAATTGGAAACATTGAATCAATGTATAGAAATAGTAATATATATTAAATATCATTGACAATAATACAATATGCATCGTAACGGTACGGCGTCCATCATTTAGACTGATCGAGTCCGTGTTAATATTTATGTATTCAAAATATTATTCTAACGACCAAATTGTCCACGCGGACGGATTGTAGAATGATTCTTGACATTTTGGTTATTTCCACTTATAATGTACACACCACCCCAAGACCCATTTGTCGAATTAAATACGACGTATTTTATTTTTTCAATTATATCTGTGCGTTTGTTTAAGGTTAGAAAAGAAATTTAAAAAAATAAGATTTGTATAATTCCTTTGACGATTAACGAAATGGCGAACGGTGTGTTTTTCGTGTTTGTGAATGTGGCTGTTGGTTAGGTTAATGCGATAGTTACGAGCTGCTGGTTACGCAAAGGAATTCACGTAGCTCGATTAAAGTTCTATCGTTTTATCATTATGCTTTTGTTGTCTGCTTTCGATATGCAAGTATTCAATTTCCAGAGGGTTCAGAGTCCGACGAACTTGGCACTACCGAAGCTGTTTAAAAATTGTAAAGATAAATTCACGAGGCTGCTTATAATTTTGGAACTTACGTGTAACGTGTTGAGTAGCAAATTGCATGCAAAGCATTAAATTACAAAGAATGGGTCGGTATCGACTCACCGATGATGATGATCAAAATTACAACGCAGATGATACCAATTATTATCATCATCTTCAAATTCTTCCACCAATACTTTCGCTTCAGTTTACCAGCCTGCTGTTCAAACTGTGCCGCACCTTGCTGCAACGCATCTGCTCGATTGTCCAACTCCGAGAGCTTTTGATCCCTTTCTAAGACTTTCTCTACATTGACCTTCATGATTCCCACAACCTCATCCACCTTTGCCTGGGTTTGCTGTAATTTCTTCGAAGACACAGCTTGCTGAGGAGTTCGTGGTCCTCCCACTTCACCTTCGCCAGAATACCCACTACCCTCCATATTTCTGAAACAAATAAGAAAG
>JARPRG010000090.1:769892-783664 GCA_031001745.1 Hartigia nigra | reverse complement strand
AAAACGATGTCTCGCGTGCGGAACCGAAAGTGCTCTTTCGGTTTGTCTTAAGGATCCATTGCCGCAGAACATTGCTCCTTATTTTACTCCAATGCCAGAAGCTCTTCAACAACTTGTACAAACGGCAACATTTCAGGAAAATCAGTTACGTATTACGTTGCGTAAATTTGCAAAGCTGGTACGTCAAAATACAATATAAAGATATTGGAAGCAACGCGAATTAGCCAGTGGTATTCGAAATTAATTTTTTTCAGGAATCGAAATACAATACAGTAAAATCAATGTATTGGCGTTTGGAACACGATACGAAGACTCTTATGCAAAAATATTTAATTCTGAAAAAACGTGTGCAGGCTAAAGAGAGTGAATTACATTATCCGCAAATGGAGTGTAAAAGAACAAATATTGCATATCATGGACAGGAAACTCCCATGTGTTATGCAGATTCTATAAGCTTGCACAGTGCCGCAAGCTCACGGTAGGAAACTTTTAAAATTTTGGTGAAAAGGACATTTGTACTAAGAACAACTTATTTTTTAAATTTATTAATGGTTTGCTTTTTTTTTAGATTTTCGCAAAATTCTACCCGAACTCCTTATAAATTAAAAACGATTACATCACATCAAGATTCTTCAAACGTCGACATGAAAATAACTCCCACTGGAAATACATTTTTGGTACCAACCAGTAGGGCAACGAAATCATCTGGCTATGGTTCCGAAATGTCCGGAGGTATTTTGAAAAGTACTCAGCTAGGTTCATCAAGTTCTAATTCTTCACGTTATTATGGATCGATAGCTAAACGAAACTGAGTCTATACCAGAAATCTGTTTCTTTTTGCTTCGTTGGCTTAACCCACGTTAAGTTACGTTTTATCATACTTCATGTTAATACCAAGTAGACTAACATTCATGCAAATTATTTAATCAGTTTTCTGAATAGCCGACAATGATAGTACAAATTGTTATTTAAGTTGATTTAATGACTCGAGTGGTCAATTAAAAACACTAAAATTGTTAACAATGACGATCGTAATTGTTATTTAAATTTATTTGTTAAGATAGATAATTACTAGTTAATTTTCTGAATTGTTGACGTCGATAGTACAAATTGTTACTTAAGGTTATTTATTAAGATAAATGCCCGATAGCAACAGAATAAGGGGATGTATGTGTTTTACTTAATGACCATGTGGTATAATTTACTTGTGGTCCCCACCATCGTATCATAGCATAGACCAATTCACGTTGATCTTGGCTGGATTGTTGACTAAGCAATGGTTGAAGTGACGTTGTATTTTTATGCAAATTAATATAATTATTGTTAATCTTTTGATAATCATTAGACGCACTTGGCAAATTACTATTTTCAGATGTAACATTTGGTTCACGTTCCATATTGCAATTATCCATTTGCCAAAAATTTTCAGACGTTAATAAATGTTTCTCAACATCTGGCTCACTATATGATACACTTCCAGATGATGAACATATACTTATTTTGGATAATTAACGTTTAGGTAATATCTAGTGTTCGGATAGATGAAAAGAATTACAATCTGTTCATTTCATTACTTATATCTTTTTATTTGTTTATATATTTCATACCTGTTCTGTTGCGATATCTTTTTCTCCTAGTTGATTTATTTTGTAGTTTTCATTATCAATAAATAAGTGTCGAAGTAAAATTTCTAGTGCCGAGCTCTTAGTATTTTTCATAATTTTTGTATTCTCCAAGTGTTCTAGATTCTTAGGTATATCTTTGTTGATTGGTAAAGTACCAACTAATATTTCCAGCAATACTTTTGTTTGGTGTTCCTTATCGGACAGGATATCAGAATTTTTATCCTGTTGTTGTATTGATTAAAAACAATTTTGGATTTTGCTTCTCCTTGAATTTTTTTCTAACATTAAAGGATTTGAAGCAATTTTTATTTCAACTGGAATTTTATTATAATTTTTGTCATGTGACGAGATTGAATTCTTATTCATGTTCCAAAATTTTTCTAAATTTTCCAAGATATTTTGTTCATCTACATTTTGACTTATTTCAGAAGATGCTTTATTATCATACCGTAAAGGAATAATCTTTTCAGACTCGGTATCTAAAATTCTGTTATTGATAGGAGATTCAGTTTTTGAAGCTATTGTACAATTCTCTGATTTCACATCAGTTTCCATCGAACTGGGTTTAATTGTCACATATATTTTATCTTTTAGTTTATTATTCACAGGCAACCTAATGAAAGATATTAGGTTCTATAGCTTCCTGAGGTTGCGGGATGCGTTTTAAGGAAAAACGCATTTTCATTATTGCTGTTTCTATGTAATTGAAAAAGAAGATTAACCCTTGGAGTGCACACATCTTTGGCGATCCTTAAAATGCATGCATGATTTGATTAGAAAAAGATTTTTTTTTAATGGATTCCATTTTTTTATAATAATCGGAATTTTTAAAACCCAATGTTTAAACTGTCAAATCGAACTTACAATCTTTAAGGGTGAAAAGTGTACTGGGGGGTAAGTAATAGTAATAATAATACTGTAAGTAATAGACCATCAATCACCGACAAACGATTCTACATCGATTTATATAAAAGTCAATTGAAAATATGACGATGGAGGGGCTATTTGAAAAAAAATTCCCTAGCCAAATTTGTTTTTATACATTTATATAAACAAATAAGCGTCAAACGTTTAGAATAGTCCATCATTCACCGATTGACGACCAACAAACAATAGCGAAAAAAATTAGTTCGATCGGTCGTGATGAGGGGCTAACTATATGGAGCTCAAAATACTGTATATAAAAATACTACACCGTACTACACATACTGAGGCTTGAACTTAATACAAAAGTTCTACCAAAAATTACAATTTTTATATTAATTATAATTCACATATAAAGATTAGTTTTGTTTTTATAAAGGTACGAGAAATTAATAAAACATTTTAAGTTATCTGATGTAACAAGTATAATATAAATGGAATCCACATGCCGTATAAGATGCATACAAAAGTGTTGAACATATAATTTTTGAATTACGGCGAAATGAGTTTGTGTAAAGAAATTAAGTTTATGTAATGAGTTTGCAATGTGTAACCTTAAATGTAGTTTGATACATCAAATCTAAGTGCTATTAAAAGTATTTATCTTCAAATGCTGATACTCTTTATTTATAATACTCCGTAATGTATCGCACGAACGTAAGAATTTTTATTTATTAGTAAGATGATAAACTAGATTTTATGGATGCTGATTATTTATTTTTAATCATTTTCCCCTTTTGTTGTATTACGCAGCCTTAATATGATGCTCATTTCAGTATTGTAATAGCTGATATTACTAGTGTAAAAACAAGTCATGTATTTGCAACATATATTCAATTACCCAGACAAATTATATATCTAAAAGGCATCTTTAAGATATCTCAAACCCAACACTAGTCTTAAAGATGATGGTAAAAAATTTTTGGTTTCATCGATACATATATTGAAAATATTTGAGTTGATACCTTGAAATTGACACTTTTTATTTATCATGATTACATCATGGAAAACCAGCAAAATAGACAATCTCAGCAGTCGAATGCAGAGCAAACACATCAATATCAACCAAGTGGAAGACAACAAGATCTTAACTATGTACCAATGTCCATTTTGGATCAATTTAAAGAATCATGGCTTACTGCAATCATAGGCTCTGTCCTGTTTGTTGCTGGAATGTGCCTTCTTTTTTGGAATGAGGTATGGTTTTAAGAATTGCTTGTTTCTTGAAAAAAAATTTAATATTTGTCTAGTACAGCTATAACAATAAATATTCATTTTTAGGGTCATGCTATAAAGGTAGCATATTCATTAGATGAAGGTTTAAGCAAAGTTATTGTGCTTCCAACTACAATGGAGATATTACCTGAGTATGAAGGCCATTTGGTTTACTTTACTGGTCCTATATCGGTCTCCGAGCTTCTAACAGAACCAGATTATAGAATTTTTGTAGCTAGTGTCAAATTAAAAAGAACAGTTCAAATGTATCAATGGGTTGAGATTGAAGAAGAACGGAGGTAAGTACTTTTCTAAGTATACAGTTACTAGATTGAAATTTTTTATTCAGATTTCTAGCATAAACAAATTGGACACATAAAATTAGTGTTTTAATTTATATTTTATAATGAATATAATCTAGTTATGGGGGTGTTACGGAGGAGGAGAAACATTACTACTATACAACAGAATGGAGGTCTGAACTTATTGATTCCGATCAGTTTTTCATTCGAACTGGGCACCACAATCCAAAAGTCATGCCTGTTGAAAGTCAAGTTCAGATTGCAGAAGATGTTAAAATAGGAGCCATAACTCTTGGTGCTGAACTAAAGAAGAAATTCAACGACTTTGTTAAAATTTTCAGTGATGAGAGACCACAACGTAGGGATATTAAATTAAACTCAGGGCTATATTATCATAATGCAGATTTACGAAATCCTCAGGTAAAATAGAAAACTACAAAAATTCTTGAATGCCAATACAATGTTTGTATTGTCAGGTAGGAGATGTCAGAGTGGAATTTTCCTACGCAGGAAAAAATGGAGATATTTACTCCATTATCGGCCTCATGGTTCATGGAATAATAGTTCCCTATAATACTTCACATGGTGAAGAGATACTACTTCAAAGAAAGAATAAAATATCAGTGAATGAAATGTTCCATATTGAACATGTTTACAATTACTGGCGTACATGGGCCATTAGGTAAAGCAATCTAAAAAATTATCTTGAGTGCTTTAATCACATTGTAATTCTTATACAGGGGTCTTGGATGGCTAGTGATGTTTTTAGCAGCAACATGTTTGGCGAATATATTAAGGACATTGATCTTGAATTCGACTTTCTTGTACGAAATAATTGCAATTGAGTCCGTTACTATGTCTGTCTCGATGTCAACCAGTTTATTGGTCATTGGTTTCGCGTGGATATGGTACCGTCCATTTATCGGACTCTGCCTAGCATTGGCTTCCATTTTACCCCTTATATACTCATATTTGACATCAAACTCGCAGCCTCAACGTGATAATTATAGAAGATTATAAAGCTCCTAATATAATGTGAGTTTCTATCCTCTTCCAGTCTTTATTCGCTCTGTATTTTCCTTGAAATTTCAGATGCAATCACTTACAGTGTAATTATTTTATAGACTAGTTTTGCAAAAGTCATTTGTTTTGTACTTTTGATTGATTTTCATGATGTTTCTTTCGAGTGTTACGTTTCATCATCTGTTAATGAAATTTTGCTTTGTTGTATGAAGTATTTTTTATTAAAAAGAATAGTGTGCTTCCAAAATGTATTTTAAAAAATCAGTGTTCTACTAAATACTCACGCGATGATAGTTTTATTTCATTAAATAATTGTATACGATATATGATGTTTGAAATGTCAGCTGTTTTTAAATTAATATAATATGGACTTCTCAGAAATGTTGACCAGACAGTCAATAAATAAATTCCCTTTGCGGAGACCCTCTTTTGCTTTATTTTAAACAAAGATTTACAAAAGATAATAAAATTTTGCAAACTCGACAAATTCTTGAAAATTTAGTTACCAATTAAATATAATTTTTCTTTTAAGAATTTGTCCAGTGTACAAAATTTTATTACGTTTTGTAAATCTTCTTTGTTCAGAATACACTTAAAGAATGTCCCAAAACGTCGTGAATATTATTGAGTTTATTTATTGACTGCCGGATTAACATTTCTAAAGAGAAATTTAGATTTGATTATACGCAATACCTAGTGACATATAAATCATTATGAAAGAGAAATTTATCAAATAAGATGAATTTTTACATTAAAAAGAAATAACTGAATATTTTTCACAGTTTTTAGAAAGCTTCGTGACCCGTGCACGTAATGTGCGGTAAAAGAATAATCGTATCTCTTATTGAAGGAATGATGTAACGTTTTTATTCTAGTGGATTAAAGTATTTCAGTCAAATACATTTTGAGAGATATCTACAAACCCATTTTTTGCCATGTTTATATTTACATCAGATTTACGATTCTTCATCAGAATTAGTGATCATTTTTTCGTTCTTTATATCATTTGCAACTACAGGTACACTCATTAATATAATCTGCCCACTATTCTTTTATACATCTGTTCCTTATAGTTTATAATTATTTTAGTTTGCACCAAGCTATTTCACTTTTCCTTATGTAAATTAGTAAGATAGTTTTCATTACTTTTTGTTACACAGAATAGCATTTATTCTTTTACTGTTATTTATAATCTTGCAGATCAGATTTTTGAATCATTATCAGCAGACTAAAAAATCAAAAAGTTTACCACAATTTATTTATAAAAAAAGATTGTCACAGGGGTAATAGTAAGTAAATATATATACATATATATATGTATGTATGTGTGTGTGTATATATGTGTATGTGTATAAAAAGGTAAACGTTTGATTTCATGATTGTAGATTATATAATAACAATGAAATGCGCATAAATATAATCTAGTCTTACAACAATAATCAATACACACTGCTGTACAAATAAAAATGTCTCATTCAATATAATTTTTCAGTTCTGTGTAGTACAGCAGAAGGTTACAGAACGAAGCATATAACTCCGTTTCTGTGCCTGCTATTAGGTTATCATACAGTTGAGAGTTAAAAAGATACTTTAACATAAAATGTTGGTGAATAATTAAAACAGAGGATTAGTTTTAATTTTTTTGAACCAATCATAGAACATGATGTCTTACAAGAAGTATAAACTCTTTACAAGGGAGCGTATTTAACGATTTCTTAACGCATATAAAATAAAGCGATCTTCTAAAAAATAATAACGATTGTCTATCTAAAAATTTAAGCATAATTATAGTAGCATCGATCTTATTTGCATCTCTGGGTACGTTCCGAAAATCATTGCCAGTACTACGACTATCGTTGTATCCCTGTTTACCTGCATGTAATAGAGTTCTCACTGTATTACATTCTTTCAGCAAACCTCACAACGCTTTGAGCAAATATCGAAACGTACCCTTTAATCAATGAAATTAAAAATTGTACTCGGAAGATGTGCCAACTATATTGGACATTTAAAGATTTTTTTTTGAGCACTACAAAGATCCTTTACGCAGATGGTAGAAAAAAATTTCACACAACTGTATAATTGTTACGTCCTAACCATATAAGGGCGAAGCAAAACACAGGACCGTACACGGCATGAACAACTTTTGAATATCCATTCTGCGAACATCCGTTGGACGTTTTTGGTCTGGTGTTTGATCCTGCGAAGGAATATAAATTCAAACAAAGTAAGAAGACTTTCTTGCTGCACTGCAGGAGACTTTCTTTTTAGGATGGATGATTGCTCGTCATATGACTTTTTAGCGCTGATTTGTAGGTGAATTTCTTTAAACAAACAATGCACTCATGTGGTTTTTCACCCGTGTGAATCAGCTCGTGTTTTCTTAATGCAGAGCGTTCTCTAAACATTTTTTGACACACATTACATTCATAAGGTCTTTCACCCGTATGAATCAAAATATGACTATTAAGTGTTGTTTTTTGAGTAAAGGCTTTACGACAGACAAAACACTTGTATGGTCTATCCCCAGTATGGATGAGCATGTGTTTCTTCAGAGTGGACTTTTCCCTAAATGTTTTTTGACAGATATGACAGGAGTGTCTCTTATCTCCAGTGTGAATAAGCATGTGAGCATTCAGTCTAGCCTTTTCTCTGAATGCCATTTCACATAAATGACATGTGAAGGGTTTCTCACCGGTGTGTATTAAGATGTGTCTATTCAGATCAGACTTTCTTGTAAAGATTTTCTCGCATATATTGCAATCATACTGGCCACCTGTGTGGGAGAGCATATGACTGTTGAGATCGGATTTACGTGCGCAAGCTTTTTGACATATATGACACTCGTGTGGTTTCTCGCCCGTATGAACCAACATATGTGAGTTTAACTTTGCCTTTTCTCTGAATGTCATTAGGCACTCTTTACATTCGTATGGTCTTTCGCCAGTGTGCACCAAAGTATGTCTGATTAATTCAGATTTTCTTTTGTATGTCTTTTGGCAGATATTGCACGCGTGCGGTTTTTGACCACTGTGTGCCAACATGTGATTGTTTAGTGCTGTTTTTTGTGCGAATGATCTATGGCATACAGTACACTGATGCTGCTTTTCACCGGTGTGAACTGGTATATGAACATTTAGTTTAGCTTTCTCGCGAAAAGCTACACAGCACACTTCACATTTGTATGGATGTTCTCCTGTATGAATTAGCATGTGTCTGTTCAAATTTCCTTTTTCTCTAAAAGTTGTTTGACAAATTTCGCACTCGAATGGTCTTTCGCCAGTGTGAATCAACAGGTGACTGCTTAAACCTGATCGTTTTATAAATGTTTTTTGACAGGTATCACACTCGTATGGTGTATTCATTGTATGGGATTGCATGTGACCCCGTAAGCGCCATTTATTAGCGAATCTTTTCTGGCATATATTACATTCTAATGGACTCATACCAACGTGAAGTAGCATATGAGCATGCAAACTAGATTTGTATTCAAAGCTTTCATTACAGACTTCACACTGCGTTCCCTCACAGTGTGTACCTAAATGAGTGACCAAAGATTCATTGTTTAAAAACCATTTTTTACATACGATGCACTGTATCTTGCAGAATTTAGATTGCTGAGAGTTCATGCCAAATAGATTATATCTTCCAGAATCAACATCATTCATTGAATTCTCTGTATCTCTTGAGGTAGTTGAATCAAGATAGGCTTGCTGGAATTCAGAATCAACCAGGTATCGATGCATTGAATTGTCCTCCTTGTCACATAAACTGTTGTCAGTGACTTGCTGTGGCCAATGTGGATGAGCATTGCCCTCATTTTTTATTCCTAGTTGAACCTGCTGACATAAATCCTGTCACTTATTCAATTATTATTTGAATAAAAATGTATACTTTTTTATAACTAAAGAAATATATATTATTATGTGATATTCATTATTTGATGATAAAGTAATCATTAGTATATTAAGGAAAGAATATTGGGCAGTTACCATTTCTTCAGATAAATGAACTTCTTGGCTCTCGATAGGTAGAAATACTTTTTCAAAGTTCCCTGAACAGATATCGTCCATATAATTGGGATTGAATCTATCTCCAGGTTCTTCTTTAAGTACAACGCTTACAATGTTCTCAGCCTTGAAATAATGGGCAATTTAGAAGCAACGAAAAGAGTATGCTATTTCATTTTGATGATGCTTACCATCACCTGTGCTTCTAAACTTAAAGCATCCATTGGTTCGTCTTTCACTTTAAAATCTTCCATTTGCCATTCACCTACCTACGAAAAACAAATGAATAAGAGAGATGTCATGCTAAAACAATTGCAACTTTTATCGTTATTTTATACATTTTAACTATAACATGATGTTTGACGTTTATCGTTACAAAGAAACGAACTGGTCTGCATATAGATCTGTTTTAAGTAACATAACCTCGAGTGTTTGAGCACTGCCATGTAAGTTATTCATGATTTTATCTCTACGAATTTTCGAAGATTCAAATTTATTAGGAACTACTTGAAATAGGGTATAATGAAAATTTGGAAATCTGAATTTTCACTATTCTCCATCAATACTTACCATATAAGTTACATATCTATTCCATTAACTATACGGATATAGATAGTAGACACGAATTTTTTAAATTGCCATTGTAGATAAGTCTGTATGGCGGCAATTTAAAAATTCGTAATAAAATTCAAATTTTATATTTTTAATTCCATTGCAATATCTTATTTAAACTAACGTTTGTCGTATTTACTTATTGTTATATTATATAAAATTCTTAAACAGGATCTATAGGTACTCTTTCGCGAAATGTCCTATTTATCTTTCATCGATATAAAAATACAAATACACAGTAAAATCGATATAATTATTTAGGATATATTTAATAATTCAATTACGATTGTGATTATTAAATTTTAACCAATGGCATAGTCAGATTTTTGTAAATGACCGAAATCAATCGATATCATTAAGCAAAAGTCATTGAGAGGCTGACGCTGAACGGTAAAAATTCGTTTTCAATGCATAAAAAAGTGTTCGTTAAGGTAAATGGACAGTGCAAACACACATCTTAAATTTCTAATCACGAAAATCTTCTATTACACGGAATTGATGGATTATATTTATCGAATTCGAGTACACACAGATTTGTGTAAATTTCGCAATTATTGAAATGGCACTTTCGCAAGAAATAATTTCGAAATAAAGGAATGAGACGCATGCTAAATTTGGCACGGACGTCTTACACATAACAAAATTGCATGTTTCTTATACTTTCATTTGTTAATTATTTCGCATAAAAGTATCATGTAAGTAATAGTCCAACTCATGGTGCACAATTTTTCGTGCATTTTTAGGTAGGTAAAAATAAATGGTGCATAGTTAATTATCGAAAGTTCTTTATATGAAATATCTTGGGCACAGTCATCTGAATATTTAATTTATTTGTGGCCAATTTTCCATACACAGCTCTTCGGTGCATAAATTTTGACAGATGGAACACAAGAAATTTTTTATATTTTACTACTCTTTATTTCACAATGCTTCCATATATAGGGGATTGACTATTATAATTTTTAATCGGAGTAACGTTTACAAATTAAACTGGGGCGTCAGTGGGTGGAGTGTGTCCACACTCCTTTGTTTCGAACATACTGCGATTGCAGATTCAAGTCCCGAAATTTTTTTAAATTGTGAATATTATCCATATAATTATCGGTAAAAATCATATAGATCACGTATATAATTATATTTACATATGTACAATAAAATCCGAAAGTAAAAATTCAAATCTTGCAGAGATATATTTCTACAATGCTTCTGACACGTGTCGGTTTCATTCACATTTTCCGAGTTTCCTTCTCAATGCAAAAACCGGAAGAGGAAGGCAGAGCAGAGATATATAGAGTGACTGCGATCGATCCGTTGAATATAGTTATTCAGGAAGTCATAAAATAAAAAAATAAAGTAAAAATTTAAAGAGGGACTAGTGAAACGATACAGAAGACGGTCCATGACGTTTTGATTATACAACTTCTCTTTTGCTGCATTAAAATACATATTGTATGGAGCTATCACTCTTCCTTTGTTGGCTGCATAGTCTGCCAATGTTCAAAATTATCAAACTGCTTAATTCTCCTTACATTATGCAGTTTCAAAATAATAATGATATTTTCACGAAAAACACAAAGCTACTTGATACCACATGTAAGCCATTCACGTGGTCGTTTATAATAGCTGAAATTAAATTTTGGGATAATCATCATAGGATATAATATAAGTTTTACTTACTGCATAAGCAAAAATGTCATTTTTAATATAATTTTGCAGTTCTTTGCAGTATCGCAAAAAGTTACAGGATCAAACTCATGGCCGGAAGTTAAAAAAGTTTTCATACAAGGTATAAAAAGTTGCTGACGTTTCACCCTATAAACTTAAAGTAACAGTTACATATAGGCAATTTTAGAATTTCCGAGTCAAGGAAATTGTCAAAATTTCAATTGGCGGATCAACGTGGTAGAAGAATGATAAAATAACTTGTATTCGTATAATATTTTGGTCACTCGAGGGTTTTTGGAGTCGTTGATTAAGCATCTGAAGCTAAATTCAAGAAATTCAAATGGTGGATTCAACATGGTAATTCGATATTGCAAAAATAGATTGATTTACAAGAAACCCGGTGCTCAGGACTTATTTGTGTACTATTTGAACACATGAATATATTATACATTATTGTTTAGTTCAAATGCACCAAATAAAGATAATTCTTTAATTTGATATTCTTAAGTAAAACTAACTTGTGCGTTTGAACCTTGTAGCCTGTTTTCGATTAAATCAAGAGATAACCTGAAATTTTTTATTTCAAAGAAGTTACAGATAAAAATTACAAAATTTAAATTGTGCGCTAATGCTTGAAAAAAAATGCGTAGAGCCTAAAGAATGCGATGTGAATAAAACGCTCTACACGCAGATGTCCTTACGGCACTTTGGTGCACGAGCGACGTTGGGTTAATGCCTGGAATATCAAAGGCTATATTCGGTATTCCTCATGATAACCCCGTGAAAGTTTAAGGTCATATTAAAGTTTATATTGCCACTCATGCAAAATAAGTTTATAAGGCTTTATATTGACATGTGTGCATATTACGTGAAAAATTTACGAGTGACGCCTTTCAAGTAATGTTTCAGGGCAATAAATCTTTGGGTAGGTATCAAATGAAAAAGCCAAAGCAGAATGAAGAGATGAAGAGACCTTTCACCGTATTGGGAATGAGAAAAATAATCGTTCTGACACAGCTAAAGCGTACTGTACGATAGAAGCTGGTGCAAAGTTTTATAGAAACAAAAGTGATATGACATACGTGCATTGGGAAATATGGAAGGACTAAGCGGGACCCATTCTGTTACATAATATCATGTCTGTGACCATGAGTGTTCTAACGGATGCAAAGCGGCTTCAGTATCTATATTTGGTCAAGTGAGCAGGATACAATTACTTTGATAGACATTTGGTTTATTGATCATAATTATTGCCCGATTATTGCTATTCGAGATACAGGATACAATGGTAGTTTACAATGCTGAAAATAATATTTCGGTATTTATTGTTGTCTGTATATACTTCGTGGATTTTTCAAATGTTTCGTTTTAATGTATTATAGCTCCTGAATAGTCGTCCTTCCCAAAGTATTTCCTGTAATTTAATGAATTTAATTTTTACGTACTGTTTTCGACTTTTAAAAATATAATTTCTTCTAGTAGTTTTTATGGTTTTGACTTACTGATAAATTAATGTTGGGATCAGAATGACCAGTACTGAAAATAATCCAACTCCTGTTACAAGAAGAAGAATAGCAGCCTCGCTAAGTCCATTATATTCACTACTTCTGTCATGTTTAATAATGGATTTTATCTGAAATAAAAATAATAAATGTTAATGTTTAATTTCTGTTTAAATTATATAGGCATAATAGACTGTGGTAGATAATGTTCATTACAGTATGCGTCTGACATTGAGTTAAACAAAATAGGATAATTAGGAAAATAGGATATTTTTGCCGTTGTTTTACACCAATTGTACTTTAGTAGTAATCAGGTAAATCAGAAATCACTGTCGCCTAGGTCTGCTTGTAACCTCGCAAAAAACTATTAATCTTTTGAAGATTTGCAGCAGACTTGCAATAGGATTATATCCAATTGCTACTGGGGGATTTATAAATTTCTATAGTAAATCTCATGAGTGCTTGACAACATTCCATTTTCTATTATATCGCAACAAATAATCTATTACAAATCTGAATCTTAATTCAAAGTATCCTTTTATCTTAAAAATTGGAATTTTGTTGACTTTTTTTTTTTTAATAAAGGATTTGGTTTTGATTATAATTCGAAATGTTGTTAGTAATAGGAGGTGTAATTTTTCGATTTACGGTAAAGAAAATGTTGAAGGATGTCCAAGCATCTTCGTATACCTAGATGCATCGTAGGATATGTGGATAGAATATTAGGAAGAAAAACTGTTGGGCGCAAGATGTTCCTGGGTCTCTTTAAATTTATAATCAATAATGACGATCATCAATGCATAATTGCATTAGTATGGGAAGATCGAATAACCAAATATAACAATTTTATTAAATAGCGCGACGCAAAAAAATAATATTCATAATTTTAAGATT
>JARPRG010000090.1:743527-754665 GCA_031001745.1 Hartigia nigra | reverse complement strand
CGAAAATAATTTGAATTTTGAAAAATCCTCTTGTAGACATATTCTTGAATAGTTAAACTTTGAAAATATAAAAAAAAAATCGATTTTTTTTAATTTCTAGACTAGAATACCCCCTTAAATACGATGTCATACGTAACGTACATTTTAGTTGTCATTTACCATTCATGTAAACGTCAATGTAACAGTACCGTGATATTGACTTTTTGAAAGATAGCGAAAAATTACAACTAAGATTTGCATTGTTTTTAATATTCTGTTACTACTAGGTTATTAGCGAATATTTAGTAGAATTTTATTATCCAGCGCAGTAAAATCTCTGTATTCGCAGTGTTTAGCAGAAATATTGCCAAGCACAAAAAACCATGAAGACTGAACGAAATGTATACTTTATACAGGGCGAGGAAAAAGTGTGGAAACTAAAATATCTCGAGAGAGAAACATTTCTGAAAAATATGTCTAATACAAAAGTTTTTGGATTTCAAGAGATACATCTGATGACGGCAGTCATCTTACCGTAGATGACGTTGTTCCAGGTGATTTCAAGGTCAACTTTTGATTTTCAAATAGAATGGACTATTTTTACAACACGAAAAGATCCCAAAGATTACATTACGAATGCTGTTTCAGAATTTTACAATTGACTGGCACACCGTCAAGTTATAATTGGTGAGCAATTTGAACATTTATTATAAACAATATTTAAACACGTAAAACTTCTCCCAATCTTGGCTTAGTTGATCGGATTTTTCTTCGTTCTAGACTTAAAATGGCTGGATCTTCCTTGACTTTGCCATCAATGGCCAAATCTACATAAATACCCCTTTTATCTTGCACATTACTTCCCCTTTCTTACTTACGATTTCTTCTTTTATCGAGATTCGGTATCGAAAGTAGGTCATTCCATTCGAAAAGCACAAATTGTCTTTGAAGTGACCTTTTGACGTCAGTCTGACGCTGAATATTGCTACATGTTTCTAACTTAAGATGTTCTACTCTATCGATTCACGTTGTTAAAAATAGTGCATCCCAATTGAAAATCAAAAGTTGTCTTTGAAATCGCCTTGAACAACGTCATTTACGGTAAAATGAAATTCACCATCGGATGTGTCTCTCGAAGTCAAAAACTTTTATATTACACATTTTTTGTCACGAATGCTTCTCTTTCGAGATAATCCAGAGCTTCCATACTTTTTTCCCACCCTGTATATCTATATCATATATAATACAAATATTCATGGAGCATTTATTTCTTATAGCATCCACATAGATTTCAAGATTGGATTCTTCATCCAAAATAAAAAAAAATGTTTTTAAGCGTTTCTAATCTTATAGATGGAAATTTTGAGATAATTGCTATTAAAATTTATAATTATTAGCCTATCAACGTTGGGTTGGGCTCTCTCGAATAGAATGTCTCCGGCCCATTTACTTCTGTTTACCAACCTGGCGATTGCACCCTTTACATACATTTATCTTTTTAACGTTGTTAACATCCATAAAGCCCGTTTGTTAATTATCGACTAAAGTCATAAGTAAAATAACCTTTACTGTTTGGGCATAATATTTAACAAAATTTAGTTTTCAATATAGAACTTTCTTGAACATATCAATGGTTTCGTCGACCAAAAAGAAGAACTTTTGCGCCACTGTAGTGGCTTCCCGGATTCTAAAGGTTAAAATATCAGAGATGCCTATACGGCTTCAGATGGCAGGAGTTAGTCGAATTTTGCGTATAATGAAACCGTAAATAAGGAAAATTTACTGTAATATTCTCGTACTACCAATAAACACGAAATAATAACTACTTGTGGGCAATAATATGGATTCTTATCGAGAGATATAATAATTAAGTATATCAGGTGTTGTTTAACTATTACATCCTAGAGAAGGAAATTCTAATACTGCTGATAACTAAATGTTACTTTGTTTGTATTTAACAAGGAAAAAGCATTTTCAATAAGTCAATTTGGTTTCTATTTATCATTATAATTTCTGCTAAATTCCAATAAATTGAAAATAAACTATTAATGGGACTTTGAGAGTTTTTAAAAATGTTTCGTTTTTCAATGTTTATACTTGTTAAGTAAATTGTTGGTACTTCTTCTCGTTACGCCCCTGATCGCTGCACATCAGCTGGTTCATCTTATCGTGATTCTTGCTCGTTATCGTGGATTATACTAGTTTCTGTTTCTAGATACTCGCGCGTTCGGGAAATATTAAGGTAATTCCAATAATATTATTTCTCTTATGGTTCTCGTTCGAACAACGGCTTCCTTCTCTTTGAGAACGATTTACTATTTCAATAAAAATAATTATTTCCACAAACTTGCACACCTGCAGTAGAACCTAATCTACTCATTTTTAATAAACATTAAAATAAAGTTCTTATGTTTCTGATAATGCAAGTATTTCTTGTGATCAAAGCGTTATAATGAAATTTTGATCTACAAAATTCGTACGAAAAATAAAAAATTCATAAGTTTATATGTATGTTCCTCAGGACTACAATTTTCAAAATTATATTAGACAAATAATAGATATATGTTAGTAACAAAATTGTTTTAATTTGACTAAGGTTCGTTTCACAGTGGGACTTTTTTTTAGTAGTCCTTATCGTAAAACATTTCTACAGGACAATCGAAACAGTGAAAAATCGGAAGAAAAAAGTTCTGATCGGCTTGTAGAACCGTCTTATGATAACGACTATCAATAATAATTCCATTTTAGAACAAGCCTAATTTTTAGAATAAAACAAGAGTTACGGGACCTGGCTGCCATTAGTGTAATTTTGAAAAGTAATAGGATTTGTACAAACAAATTTTATTAACGTTTCATTTTGAGTTTCATAAGTTAGGGATGTTAAAACGTAATTTTTAGAAAATGCACCCGTTAGAAGGGCTGTTGTGCTATCGATTAGAGGAAAAAGTCCTTATTTACGCAAAGTAAAAGAACAAAATTTGACACAAAATCACATAGGATAAACAAACGAAAAGTAATTAAACTTTATGAAAAAATACAATTTTTGTCGATCACTATTTTATTAATCATAACATGTGTGGTAAATAATTATACTTTTCTTTGTCTTCGCTTGTTTATTATTTCAGAAGTTTCAGCAAAAAATTGTATTTTAGTATTTCCATAAAAAAACTAACATTTTCTTCAAATGGTGACGTCCCTTTAAAAACTATAATATTAAATTAGTATCACGATGTTGCATTTGCTATAAAAGCTACTGTCATAAAATACTTATGTTTCAATACTTCTCAATTCAAATAAATATAAAAAATTCATTCCATAATTGCATAGTGGATGAGAAAAACAAAGCTGGATGAATATACAGAGAATGAAATGATTCAATCTCTTGGTGACGTTTTACTGTTCGCAAATTTTCATTGTTATGAACCCTCTTCGCTTTTCCTGTTCGTAGATTTTTTTTCTTTTTACTCTCTAATTACTTTTCTTGGATGCTTAGCTATTTTCATATTTCCCTTTTCTGTCTTTTTTTTTCATCATTAATTCCAGCCATACCGTAAATGAAATAGCACAAAAAGTAATTTCTTTTTATTCTTTTTATTTTGTGCTTTGGCTAGAAACAGGATAGAATAGATGCTTATCGAACGATGAAGAACTATATTAGATTTTTGTTAACGAATTTGTGTTAGTGACTAGTATTCCTTACAAACTTTTTTAAATTTGGATGAAATTGATATCTAGATAAAAATAAGTAAGAATAATAATTTCCATAAAGAAATAAATTTGCAGCGTTTCTCCCGACTCAATTATTTCGTGCATCCAATAAATCTATGCCGTTGTCGTTTTCTATAATACGGATGTTAATAATTGAACCGCCAAGGAGAATAGGAAAAGAGATGAAGTGCATTTTCAGCTTATTTTTCACTCAAACTTTATTGCGTATTACCACTCCGACAGACCGCTATGGTACCGTATTTATTTTGTTAAGTTAGTTCGCCTATCATCGTAATAATAGTATTTCTATTTCTGTAAATATCCTGTATACCGCTTGTTACAAAAATGTTTCTTATGTATGGTATTATCTTCGGAACAAGCGGAAGATGAAAGATTCATGATTTTTAAAATTTTCGTATCACATATTGTTTAAATAATGCTGTAAAAATGGATTAAAAATTCCAAGATTTTTAATTAAAAAATCCTCGTTGTAATGTTTCGTATAAAAGAAGTGTCTCTTAAATATTTCATTCATTTTTACCGCGTAGAAGCTGAGATATCTCGAAAAAATATAGCTATTCTAACATGCGAAGTATCAAGAGACTCGGTCGAGTGTCGCGCCCAGTACAGGCAACCGGTCGTACAGGTAAGCGGCCGACCGAGACTTTGCCCGAGGTAACTCGTAGTATAGTCGGTCCACGAGTAAAATAGCTTAAAGTGACAGATAGAAACACGTGTTTGGTGCTAGCGACTGCCATAATAAAATTTCTCAATCATCAATGCCCTTTTGCCAAATGTAATGAATGATTTTCCATTGATTTATTATACAATACTTTTGACAAAAAAGCATTAGCAATGGGAAATATTGCTACTGGCATCGTATTCTTACATCTGTCACTTTAAGTTATATTGCCTGTGGACCGACTATATTATATATGGAAGTATAGACAATGGAATACGGCGGCTCGAACACCGAAATTATTTTACGCCATATATCTCTTTATATCTATTTTGAAACGAACATTTAACGAATGGCTATACAAAAGAAGATATTGATAATTACATTCATACTAGTTTTCAACATTGTGAATCAATTTCAATTAAGATAAATGATATTACATATATATAAGTGCTCGAGGGACGATGGGATCAGTTTCTTTGTCTCTGTTTTTGCATGTCCATTACCTTTTTACGCCACGGATGGAGCTGGTTACCCATCTTTTTCGAAAGCACCTGGCCAAGCGGCTTACCTACAACGACGAGGCTCGTCAGTTTAGTACCACCAGTGGCCGCTACAGTGCCCAGCTTTCCCACAATAAGACTCGGCTAGTATTAGAGGCTTACCTAATACCTAATACTAGAGTCTACAATTTTTGTGAAAGCATGAAAAGGTGTTAATCCTTCACCCTAATCTGGACCCTTTATTTAATTATCAAATAATAAAACTGTTTCAGTAGGATTTATTATTTTATGATGGGATATCGAGCCCCTGTTAATTGGAATCCGCGTTATTTGTAATTCAATCAAATTTATCAAATATTGTTATCAATACTAACTTAATGATTTATAAATTATTAAATGACAATTAAATAAAAGCAGTGGTAATAAGACAAAAGAGTAGTAAAGACATTGTAGAAAATTCTGCAAATATTGTTAAAATAAAGAGTTAGTACTAGATTGTACAATAAGCAGATATGTATTGACTCATGTACTTGGCATTATATGATTTCAATACTTTTTATACATTTAATGATAATGTAATATATAAATATTAATTTTGTTTGAAGGAGAGTAATTCAAAGTAATCTTGTACTTGACGAACCTTTTTACATGAAAGTGTTTTTGTGGAGGATTTAAGTTGTTTAACTCAGTGGATTTAGACATTTTTAAAACTGTATCACTAATATAAACACATATTCAGTTATTGAACAGGTCTGAAACAACAGCATTATTATAATAATGATCTTTTTGAAACTGTTCTTTGACTTATCACCAACATCACAGGATTCAATTTTTTCTATGAAATTGACCAAATAATTTAGCTTAATTATTAACGTATATTGGATATCTATTGTGTATATTTAATATCACATATTCATCCAGCGCCACAAATATTTATTTTTTTCTTTATATGTACACAAGCCAATTTATGAGTTGCCAAGCTTCCTGGCATTTTCGTGACATTTAGCGGATATTTGCCTTAAGTAATTCGTCGTCGGAGTAAGCAGACAGTGTGAAATGATTAATCGTCACATTTACCTACGAATATCTTTCGTAAATGATCGGGAATCTTTAGTTTAACAATTTTAACGAAAATATTTGATTTTTATTGAATTTAGAACGAGTTTTTTATTTCTGAAAATTAAATAGACGTATGTCAATTATTAATCAAAATTCAATCGCACTGGTGTTTACCTTGGTCACTGCTGCAAAAATCTCAATTTTTAATAATTATCGTTTTTGAATGATCCATAAGAGGTCCTGAAATTTCATATACATGAAGATCAATATTTTAGTTTTTAATATAGAAGAAATTCAGAATTTCCACTCATTGTGTACTTTTGGCTGGAGCCTAGAGTCGAGTATGCCTACTCGAGCGTGCTGGAAAATTACCTGTGGAGTGGCGAGACTTATTTTATTCAAATGGCTGTTATTTTGACAGGAATTTGAATGTTGATTTTTAGTGGTACGTTCTATGCGTGCGCGATCATATGCAGGGGCATTACGTAGCGAGCATAAGTTTTGAGGTCAAAGATCACGTAAAAGGTATTAAGTCCTTGCTTGTTTAAAATACTAAAACACGCTTATTTGCGTCTATGGTTCTTGGTGGGTGAAAGATGAGAACCACACCGCACGATGGTAATTGACCGATAAGATTCGTTCGCACTGAGTGAATTACTCTTATTTCCATGAATTGTGAGAACTTGGAAATAATTTTGGTTTCAAAATGATAAGAAAGATATATGCTTTAATTTAATACATTTAAATAGCTAATTTGAAGTATAATGGAAATGATACAATCAAAATTCAAAGATATAACAAATTCCTCAAAGATTAGTGACTTAAAAATAGCTCGTGTGATCATCAAATTGTGTGATTTCGGGTTTACAAAGGTGTATAACTGTTTTGTTAGAGTGAGTTGTTTACCAGTAGACAAACAGAGTGAGAGAGAGAAAACGAAAGGATGCTTCGCTGTCGCGAGAGTGAATTAGATCAGAACGGTCTTAAAGTATTTTGATCGGCACAACATTTAACTGGCATGGTACTATCGGCTCAAGAGTCAACAAAGAATATTCTTATGAAAGACCGTTGATTAATAACTGCTTTTGATTTGATAGTTACTCAGTGAAGAAGACTTTGATTTAAGGGAGAATTTATGCATGGTTAGAGGTTCATGGAATTGGGACGTAAGTTATGATGAAATCTAGGACATATTGCCCTCGATGGGTTAATCCAGTTCCAGCTGAGAGGTCCTGAATCGGCAGTTTTACGCTCAAGCTGATGCGCTTGGCTTGGTTCCTGGGGAGGTGAAGTCAATCGGGAGGGCGAAGGGAGAAAAGGACGATGGTTGCAGAAGAGTCTTGAAGTGCGCGATTTCGAAATGCACCGCGTAAAGTGTCCCGCGTCAACTCGTTTCCTGCTATTCCATTCAGTGCTTTAGTCTGTGTCTCTCACTCCTTATTTATCCACGTTTTTCTCTCTTTCCCGAAACGTCCACTGGGGTGTTTCTGTATGTGCGTGGTTCCCGGAACCATGTAGGAGTATGGCGGAGCGGTGTTTATGTTCGCGATGATTTTTATTTATTACCGTACATCTATGACTTATTGTAAGTAATGTACGTTCATCTAGGATCGGATAAAATCATGGTGGATAACGGGGGGGGGGGGGGGGGTGTAGGCTCTGCGTTGGACGTAACACCAGTCTGCCTGAAGATATTCTCGAAAAAAATACCTTTAAAAATACGAAACAAATTGATTTTTTTTTAATAGAAAAAGTGTATATGATCCCTTAAGTGATACTTTGCGCATATTTTTGCAAACATATTTGCATGTTTATGTGTGTATCTGGGTAGAGCGAGAAATATTTCTCTTAGAATTATTTGCTAGTGCGTTCGGAACAGTGAAAATTAAATTAAGAACTTATCTACCCATTTACCTAGCTCCTTGTCAGATCTACTTGAGACACAGGACTACGTTTTCACACGAGAAAATATTATTATTTCTACCGACGGAGCACGGGCCAATGAAAATACAACCTTATCGGGCAAAATTGGAAAAACACTTTTCACCCAATACCTAGTAGCAATAGTAGCAAGTAAATAGTATCGTTTTTAGAATTGAAGGACGTAGCCATTGATTTTTTTATCTAAGATTTAACTTCATATACATGATCCATATCGACGTTCTTGCATATCTATTATGTTTTTATCGAGTTTGAATAAAAAAGCTTGTTTACTTTGGGAATTTAACGTTCAACGCACACCGGATCGTGGGAAAGAACAACTGAACCTCGAAAGCTATCTGAAGCATAAATTTCTCTCGTTCTAATCTTCCTGAATTTCTTTCTTTCCGTTTCTTCTCGCCTCTTGCGAAATTGGCATCCGAAACTTAAAGTAGACATATATGCGTGTAACAATATGTACTCTAGGAGTAATTTAGAATTTTCGTAAATTAAACGTATAAAACCTGTCGTGATAAACAACAATGGCAACGCCGTTGAAGAAACTGAAAATTCTTAATATATTTTCTCCTTGAGGGTATCAAATATATTTTTGGTATTTGTCACTTTGCGCACTTGAGAAATTGCTTTTCCAAAATGAAATTCAAAGGAAAAAGCCGTCAATTCTTTGACGTCAATACTCTACGCTTTTTGTAAACGCAAATAAATCGTAAAAATAGCTTAGCTCCGTGAGATGAAACATTTAACAAAGATCCTTTTGTTAGGGTAGACTGTATTGATTTCTTAGTTAGATTTTCGATTTCTTTTTGGGGGGAAATTTATCGTCTCTGTTTATTTTCATAATATTTTCTCGCCTCCAATAGTCTACCGTCTATATGTCTCTACGTTGTATACTCAAAAGTTTGTCTATTTAATATAATACAAATTTCAAAAATAAGTAGCAGTCACAATATACTGTTACCTTGTTGATTATCGTATATCAAACAACTCGAACTTTATTTCAAAGAGGCAGAAATTTTCCTCAATCAGCAAGAAGGTATTAAATATCATTAAAATGCTTTTAAGCTCCATATATCACTAAATGTACCTCAGAAGCAGTCAAGCGTAACCTATCACAATTGGCTATATACAGATATGGATGAATAAAAAACTTAGAATGTGGGTACATCTGATCACTGCCATTTCATCTGCTTGAGAATTCATAGCAGATGGGTGAGTGGCTGTCGAATAAGTTTTTCAAGGTGGCTGTGCCCAAGGAGAAGGAAGATAAGAAAGATTTATTACAATACCATATCCAAACCGATAATTTTTCATTCCTTTTTGCGTGGGACCCTCTTTCCTTCCTGTGTTATATCTTTCTCAATCTCCGTGAGCAAATGAATAACGGCTACGAACTAGTCTAGAAAGCTGCCATAGGCTACAGCTAACTACTTATGCCGATATATAGAACGTTCTTTTCTCGAAGCCTATCTGATCGTAGGTTCGTGGCTTTCACAGCCAGGATAGTAAACTTAGATTAGAATCTTCGACGTTTCGTCCTTACCTACTACAGTAAGTAAGTAGCTAGGATTGTAGGTAAAGGTAGGTACGTAGGTACTTTACTCTTTCCATCTGAAGGCATTAAGTCTACGTAGAAGGGAAGTTCTATTATTCGCTATTCGAGTTCTTTGTGAGTGCCAGATTGGTAGGTATGTGCCAATCTTGAAATTCATTCTACTCTCTTTCATTCCATAGGGCAAGCTGCTCAAGATGGAAGTAACCAAGGATATTGATCATTACAGATAAATGACTTCTATTCAGTCCAACCTGAGTTCACTATACCGTTGAAGTTCAAGGATAAAGTTTAGAACGTCAGTGATATGCTTTGTCGGGTGTGCCAACAGAAATTAGGTGAGAATTGGTCTGTCACAGGGCTGCTCCCTTTCACATCTCGATTTGTTTCACTTTGCGCTTGAGTCCCCGAGATTTCTTTTCGCTCCACGTTTAATCTACGCTTCCCGGAAAAATCCCACCCATTAATTCCCCTTAACATTCCGTACGGCTGCCATTTCTCCACGTGCCAACCATCGTCCAGCCCCTGAGGCGTGTTAATGCTCGGATGACTGAATTTTGGATACCAACAAAAAAAAAGGAATAAAGCTCAAATAGAAAGCCGGATTGAATAATACCCAATCTTCCAATCCCCATAACGATTGGCTTAATTCTTAAGCTCGTTTCGCATGGAGAGATTTACCGGATGTTGGACGAGCATCTGTGCGCCAGAGCTTTGCAAGCTCTCTTCCAAGAGCGAACAGCGGCTTTCACGCTTCGGATATTCGATTACTTCGGACGCAGTCTCGTGTGCATGCTTGGATATATACTTCCACACGTATTCTAATGTTGGACCGACTGTCATGCGAGCATTTATTTGAAAGCCGTCTTAAGGTTATAATTACGATTACGGTCTAAAATAATATCCACTGTCCCACTTCCCCTTTGAAAAAATGAAATTTTTCATCGAATTTTATATGTGACCTAGTCCTCTGGTTCTCTTATAAGTGACTAAAAGTTATGTCTTTAGTAATAAAAGGTGTAAAAAAAGAAGTAAAGATTTTAATTTTTTTGCTACATTTTTTTACTCTTTCCAATCAGCAAAATTTTTACATAAAATGTATACATGTGCTGAATGGTTTTTATAAATATTTTTGTGAAAGCCTCTTGGACAAAATTATAATATACTGTTTTCGTGTATGATTGCTACTTTAGGAATGTTTTTGAGTATGCAGCGAGTGCTGCTGGTTAGTAAGCCATTGGAAGAGAAGGGAAAAAATTCGCACGTGCCTTTTGTAATTTCCGAAAGTGGATTCCGTTCCCTAACCTTTGCGTAGGGGATATGTCATTGTCATTGCCGTTGACCTCGTCGGTAACACGACACGTCCTGTGCATACATACTTACGTATGTATGTAACTACGCGTATGTATATTCACAGAATGGTGGAAAAGTTTGAATTTATGATAGAACATTATGACAATCCCAAGCAAGTCGTACGAATGAAAGATCGACCGGAATTGAGTGGGAGGACGAAAAATAACGATCGATATCTAAGCGACAGAGGTCAGCATGTTCAGAGTGTCGTATCCGAGCGTCGCGATCCTCCTGACTCCTTGCGTTATTCGTCCTACAGATCAAGAGACTCGGTCGAGTCTCGCGCCAAATACAGGCAACCGGCTGGACAGGGCACGGCCCGCCGAGTCTCTTTACCCGAGCCAACTCTTGTACCTGTGTTTGGAAC
>JARPRG010000090.1:723856-734469 GCA_031001745.1 Hartigia nigra | reverse complement strand
GCAGCAGCGATGGCAGGCCAGGCTAGGGGAAGTAAGACCGTGCGTATCCCGGCAGCCCCTGGTCGAGGGGCCCCATCGGCCACGATCGGGTTCGGTTCGGCGAGAGGTCGGTTCCGAACCCCGCAACAGCAGCAGCGATGGCAGGCCAGGCTAGGGGAAGTAAGACCGTGCGTATCCCGGCAGCCCCTGGTCGAGGGGCCCCATCGGCCACGATCGGGTTCGGTTCGGCGAGAGGTCGGTTCCGAACCCCGCAACAGCAGCAGCGATGGCAGGCCAGGCTAGGGGAAGTAAGACCGTGCGTATCCCGGCAGCCCCTGGTCGAGGGGCCCCATCAGCTACGATCGGGTTCGGTTCGGCGAGAGGTCGGTTCCGAACCCCGCAACAGCAGCAGCGATGGCAGGCCAGGCTAGGGGAAGTAAGACCGTGCGTATCCCGGCAGCCCCTGGTCGAGGGGCCCCATCACCAAGGAATCAGTTCGGCTCGGAGGTAGAGCCTCGCCGAACACACCAAAATCAGGACCACGATGAGGCGGGCCGCATCTCCCTGAAATGATGATACGCCCCGGGCAAGCCAGTGCAACCGCGTTGGGGCCAGCTGCCAAAAGTATCGCAATAGGGTTCATGCGTTACAGCTCTTTTGAAAAAGGTAATGAACGGTTCTCCATTGATTTTCATTAATTTACCACATGTTACCTTTAGCACAAAAGTATTTGCAATGGCAAATTTCCCTACAAATACCGCTAACAATTATTGGATTATCGACGCGAAACAAAGTGCTGATAAACAACAGTCCATTATTCAGTGCATAAAGTACTTAAATTCAATTAAACAGATCTAGTTAAAAATGGTTCGCTTATTTCACATACAGTAGCATTTCGATTATCCGAACCCTCGAGTATCCGAACGATGGCAAAATTTTGTTGCGATTATATTGTCATTCGTTACTATCTTGCAAAAAGCATGCTCAAATAATTGCGACATTTCCATACAGCAACTAAAGATTGAACTGTTTATGATAAAGTTATAAAGTAAACGACGTTGAATGTTTATAAAAGTATATGTACTATGATATTTTTTGAATATATATAAAAATACGTATATATTACATAAGACCACTAAAAATATATGTACACTATGTTATTCTCTCATATGCATTATGTAAAACTATTAAACTCCACTTTACATTTTCATTATCCGACAATTCGTTAATCCGAACTAAGTCCGTCCCGAATTGATTCTGATAATCGAGGCTCTACTATAAAAGTTTCAGATTTTAAAATATCAGTCTACTTGATGGATCATGACTAAATTTAATCGTGCATTTTTTCTAGAAAATAATAATAGTTCATTTTTAATTTAGTCGGATATGATGTAAATAAATTGATAAAATTTACAGTATCTAATCGTATATTTGAAATAAATAAATTGAATCATTCATTTTTACGAAAACAAAAAATGAATTTGTTCTAAATGAGTACGTCTGCGACGTCGTGAAAACTATAATGCGATGTGGCAGTTAATAAATATAGAAGTCGTATTTAGTTACAAAAGGAGCTATAATGAAAAAAAAAGAAAATTAACCCTTAAGTGATGTCGTGAACATGGCAGACATGAGTATTAAATCATTTTTTATGTTTACATTACTTCTCCGGCACCCTATACGTCGATTAGATTTTGAACTCCCAATCTCAATAGAATGATTCTGAGTATTGAAATTAAATAATCCAACACTGTATATATTGTATGTCGGCGCGGGAAGCTGATAACGCCTGAACTAGATTGTAATTGTTTTCATTTCTTTCGTAAACGGTGTAGGGAGCAGGTAATGTGTTCTCGCCCCTCCCGCGTGAGAGTTTACCTTAGCGGAGCCGAGCCTGTGGCGAACAGTTTGCATAGGGACTGCTCAAGAACAGAAACTTGATAAATAAAATATAACTTGGAACCGCTTCTTCCTGCTCCCTGCTACTGCCGACTTATTTTGTAAGACGAGTAAGATCCCTCGACTTCTGAGCTTCGTGCTACAGGCTTATTTAGGAGAAAAACAAAGAAGACACAATATGGGTGCGCCGGGATCCATAAACCTCCACGCATCGTCCATGATTCCAACATATATATTGTAACGTGATTCTGACGAACTCCCGTTACAAAGGAAAAAATCTGTTCCGATAACGCTTCTTAATAAGCCGGCGCTCCCATATGTCGGTACTCCTAATATTAAGTAGAGCAGATACCCGAATCCCGTCATTGTTACGTTTATCGTCCGTATTTCTTTTTCTATTTTCTTCCGGTTCCGTTTTCTGGCTTTTTTTTTCTCTTTGCATTGTCTACATCGACCTACTCGACGTCGACTGGGGATAAGGAGACCTAGACCTGGAACCAGGAGCATAACCCGTGATAAATGGTACTCCGAAGAAGTCACCTGAAGGAGTCGTGGTCTGGGAGTACCCGGGATGGGACCCCTCCATCACTGACCGCCGCTCAAATTAGAGCACCACTGGACTCCCCTCGTCTCCACTGCCGACCTGGAATAAACTAGATCCTCCACGTCCGGCCGCCAAGCCAGGAGCTGCTCCCTGACGCAGCTACGATAAGACGCGCTGGATAGCCTAGAGACGGGCAACACTCTACGTTGAAGTCTACGCCACAGTGATCCCGCTCGCCGCCGGCTGTTATCGGACCCAGCCGATAATCGTCGCATTCCGCAGTCACTCATCTTCAGCCCTGTTTTACCGGGTACCGTATGGCGGGTTGTTACCGACGTATCTACGTTTCCTGTCGGATTGTATGGCCAATCACGTGACGAATGCGAATAATGTAAGTAGGGTAGGATCGCGTCCTGAGGGCGAGCTCCTCAGATTCTCGTTCACTTATGTCTGGGAGGGCCCGAGGGCTATTACTATTATTCTTTGGTGAGAACCTTTGCTACCGTTGTACAAAATGTAATCTTTCGCTTCAGAGAAAGACCCGTCCAAGCCTTCTGCTTGTTCGGATAATTTTTCCGTTTCCGTAATTGAGGGCGAATGTCTTTCCGCTCTCGCCTCCGCGTATAAAAAACAATAGTGCAGTGAGTGCTGCTTGTTTGATTCTAATTTTGGCTTTGTCTCGCAAAATAATATGCTTTCCGATTTACAATTTTGTGTTTCTGGAGTCTTCTCTGACGTATCGTAAGAATTTGGAATTTCTGGCAGAAAAGATTGTTAACTTTAGTTTCGGTTCTATGGTTTGACTGATATCGAATTCCGAAATTCTTTCACTACCGATAATGTCGTCTTGATATATTTCCTTGCGTTTCTTTTTTTGCTATTGAATATTTTACTGTGCTTCGTATTTCATTATCGCTTATGGAATTTAACATTGTACTGATTTGCTAATTTCTATCTTTCGTTTCCTCATTTCACAATTGTTATATTCGCTGATTCCTATTAGTTGAAAGCCGCTTTGTATTTTGCAATTTACTTTTGCGACCCCCTAAGGGCACTCGTTCATTAGCTTACTGCATCCGATTTTCTTTCAATTTTGTTCTTTCCTTTTGCCTTAAATTCTATAAATTAATAGAGACCTTCCGAACCTATGAAGAGTGATAAGGGAATATTTGAAAATTGTTATTTCATATTATTTTCTCATGCGATATTTCTTTTATAATTTGTATTTTCTCATGCCTATCGATTTCTGGCTATTTTCCATTTTCTGTGACTCTACTCTTTCTTATGGTATCTCATTTTTCTAAGTGTTGTAATTTCCGTTGCTGTATGCGAAAACCCTCGGCTTAGAACGTAACATGGTATTTCACCTATGATTTTCACCAGTTCTATCTTAAATTAAGCCTTGCGTTTTAGCGCTTGCGTTCTCTTTCCCGATGGTCTAGCTAAGCTTATCTCTATTGTAAAAATCAATTAACATTTAACTCTGTCTTCTTTACTGCATAATTTTATTTTCGGAGGCTTTCTGACACCTTAATTCTGTCTGCTTTATTCTACGGTCTTCTGTCTTATCTAATATAGCTTCGGTGCGTTCATTATTAATTTGGCCTATTTTCTTAATGTTTCATCTCCAAGTACCTCAACTCCCTTGACCAACCTCCCGCTTCCTTCGCTTCTTGAACGCCATGACGCTTCCGACGAGCTAGCCTCTGAAAATTTTAGTGTAGATTCTTTGCGAATCCCGGGTAGTCGATATTTTTAGATAGGATTCAAGCTTCTGGGATTTAGTCTCCTTTTTGCTAGTTTTAATGATATTTCCGAATTTTGAGATGTAGTCCCTGTCGCTAGTTTTAGGAATATTTCGGAATCTTGGGATACAGTTCCCTTTTTAGATTTAGTTTACCTGGTGGCGCCTAGTTATATGATTGCATAATTTTAGAAAAGACTACCCCGGGCCCCTGTTAGAGTATTGTAGTGCAGTCTACGAGCCCCGTGCTTGCGGTGCTCTTTTGAGAGTACCTGGCGTCCAACACCCTCTTTTCCGCTCGAACACTTACGTACCGGCTCATTCTTCCTTATTTCTGTTCTGGTTTTGACGCCAGGAAATAACATCGCAATATATATATATTGTAACGATACAAATAGGCTAGCCCTTCCAGTGCTCTTGCACTGAGAGGTGTACTTAGATAAAATGGGACAATACTCTAATCGTTTGATGAAAACAAAGACCGCTAGAGGAATAATAAAACCCAAAAGTAAATCTTGCTAAGTTAGTACACACTGTCAACAACAGATGATTAGCGCTTCTTGCTAATGCATCTAAATTATCCGAATATTAAATAGGACAATTAATTTCACTAAAATAAATCAAGTCTTCAATAAGTGAGTATAGCGTGATTTATGTCTGAACAGATAACGGAAATTGATAGTATTTCCAAAAGTGTTTTGCTCGTCTTATGCTCTCTGGAATAGAGTATTATTTCATATATTATTGTATAACGTCAGGCTATTAGCATTTACTACGACGCCAACGTAATTATTCTTGGAGTACAATCACTGCGATTAAACTCCGTTACTTCAGTTGACGCCATATTAGATTTTGCCTACTATCTTTGCCGTGATTAGTCAATATTTGCATGACGTGCCATAGCTCCTAGTCTAGTCTAATACCACTAAGGCTATTCTAAAACTAACATAGGCGTATCATCTGGTCCCTGTAACTGTTCAGGGTTACATGGGTTAAAAACTGTCCCACCTTTTGCTTAGCCTTTTATGCATGGTGGGATATATTATAATCCGTCTCGAAAAGTTGGTCACTTATAGTCATACAGTTTAATATTTAATTTAAAGTTTTTCATTCAGTTGGCAATGCTATGAACCAACGGTAAATTCGTAAATAAGTGAAAACAAACATTTATACAAATCAAAACGCTTTAGTAAGTTGTTGACACTGTTGTGACTAAGGTTGGCAAATTGTGTAATGGAGTGAATTTTTGTGCAACTAAGGTTTTTATTTTCATTAAAATCGTGTGCCTCAAAGAGATATGCGGACAGAGAGATCAAGGAATAGGGAATCTTAAGTTTGGGTCACACCATTGACTACATTATCCCATCCTACGTTACCGACATTATCATAATTGACCAATTATTATTAATTAATACTCGATTATACCTCTTATCGATAATTGAATAAATTTACTTTTATTTTATTTTACCATATCATTCTGAGTTGCCTAAGTTCTTATAATCGCTGGCCCTGAACACTTACCTATATCCCATTTCGTAAACTAATAAGGAGTATATGAAATTGCACTACCGATTAAGTTACAATATATGTTTATTTATCGTAATTTCTTACTGCATGTACTGTACTAGGCCAGTATTAAAATATGTATAATATATATTGTTATAAATCTGTTCGAAATAAAAATTGATGCTTTCGCTTGGAAACATTAATTAACAAGCACATAATATAAATAACTTAACGGTATTACGGTATTTATTGCGCACGTTTACACTACTTTATTTTTTTTTAAATTACAATGTAGGCAAAATATACTATAGAATATCAGTACATTCCAGCTACCCAACAAATAATAACGAAAAGTTATATATCGGCATTGTTTAAATTTGTTTAGTTTTGCACATGAAGTGTTTCATAACCATTACATATTTGTGCAAGAAATTTAAACATTGCCGATATATAAATGTGCCTGGTTATTTCTTTACTACGGAATACAGTGAATTTCGATTCAATTCTTCAATAATAACTACTGACAAATTTTCTCCATGTACAGATAACGTACAAATAGGGTGTATATAAGCTTGAATGATTATATCCTATTTCAGTACTTAACCTCTTACAATAAAGTTCGAGAGATAAATTGAGCTAATAAGAAAATCAATCAGTAAGACGGGATTGAAAAAAGTACTAATCCTTCCTGGATAGGGTGAGTTGATTAATGAGAGGACAGGCTATAATAAGTGGACACGTCCACATAAATTTTATCTATACATATACAGTGATTTTGACACGGTTGTGTCCATTCAGGTAGGGTGTTTCTTAGTGTTCATTTACTGGTAAATTTACCCTAGTTTGGAACGGTTCACAGGAATCATAGCTAGGTTGTGAACTTAACATATCAATTATTAGCATCTCAATATATGACGACATACTACATTGTCGTATACGAAGTTAGCATTTATTTCGTTTAAATCACAATTTTTAACGGGTGAATCGCTGAAACTATTTATAAAACGCCTTAGGATCTATTGAATTGTACAGGATACATTGTTTCCATACTCAAATTTTCGAAACATGACAAGATGCTTCAAGATGCTAAAGTTCGCATAGCATCCCTTTGAATGATGATTTTGAAGCTAAATCAATTGAGCTATTATTGAAACCCTTCAGGAACTATAGAGTTTTTTAATGAGTTGTTAACGATTGATATGCTAAGTTCATAGTGACCGCGGAGTACCCTTCCTTTCTATCAAACGTCACCTTTGTCAGCGGGTGGATTGCATCACTATTAGCCGTATGAAGTCCCCTATTCTCATTCAATAACCTAACTAGACCTGGAAGACATCACCGGTGGATAGCATAGCACTCTTAGTCGTTTTGAGTTCACCTGAACTTTATATGCTCTTCCGAAACGGGAATTGGCAATCAAAATTGTATAGCGAGCCATATCGTCTCTCGGGGTCCCTCTTGCCCATCTGGAACCTATAAGTCGTCGGCAGACAGCACATGAGTTCCTCAGCTATATTGTCTGTAGAATCTTCCGTAAGACGTTGAACGGAATACCGTTATTAATAATCACTGGCGAGCTGCATTGCGCAAGAATGCAACAGCTAACAAGCCATATGGTTGGGCTGACAATTCTTCTTTCCATTCGACCTGGTGATAGTAAGTAAAATTAAGAATATAAAAACAGGGAGTCGTCTTCTTCCCTTGAGCACCTTAAAGACTGGGCCTTGACAAAATAACATGTTAAAACCTTGACAATTTTAAATAAAACCGAAAGTTAAAAGTGTAATATCATTAGCATTGGTTGAATCACCTGTTCACTGATTCAATTTTTCCGTTTCGAGCAAAGTTCTTAGAACTCTCATTCCAACATCTGGCAAGATGTAAAATTCTTCCAAAACTCATTACCGCAAAACGTAACGGTATATACTTACTATGCACAAATACGTCTTAGATCCTGAAACGAATCTAAATTTATCCAATATTCCAATACTATATTAATTTCTGTATTTTTCATGATTCCGTTATAAGCAGTTATAAAAAGAATGTTTAATGTAGCAAATGATCAATTTCAAAATAAACAAATGCTTGGTAGAATAGTTAAAAAGTCAAATCTAGTAACTGCAATAACAAAAATGACTACGTAAAAATATAATATTTTCTAAACATGCTTTTTTTTGTATTGCACGAGATCCCTCGCACCGTATCAAATCTCGTTGGATCGAGGCTGATGAAAGCAGGAAGTAATTTACTCTTGCCAATATCCGGTCTACGTACTGTAGGTTCCCTGACGGTGAATTTAATTTGCCGGGTATTTCGAGGGAAATGTCGACTGGCGTATGTATCAGAGTTTCGTGAAATCGCACGATCCGCCATTGAAGGAAGGAGTGAACGTGCCATAAATTTGAAGCCGTTTCGTGAAATCTAGACACAAGTCTTTTTACCCCTTTACTTTCACCCCATTTTCGTCCTCCTGTCATCCATATCAAGAAACTCCTTCGAGTCTCGCACCAAGTACAGGTAATGGGCTGTACGGGCTAGCGGCACACCGAGAGTCTTTACCCGAAGCGATTCGTAGTATACGTGTAAACATAGGTAATGGAATATGGCGGCTCGACAGCCGAGGCTATTTTACTCGATATATTTCTCTGCATCTGTTTTCAAACTAATATTTAACGAATGCATGTACATCAGGAAAAGTTAAGAAATAAATTAATACAAATTTTAAGTATCCTGAATAGGTTTCCACAGAGATATTTTATGATATGTACGATACTCTTAGCACCTGGCCGAGAGGCTCCTCTATCGTCATGAGGCCCACCGGTCTATGCGACCCACCAGTGACCGCTAGAGGGTCCAGCTTTCTCGCAAATAAAATTGAGTTACCGATACCTTAACCTACAAATAATATTTCCAAGTATACGGTTGCTTCCCTTTATACTTTTAATACGTGCTAGTGCAGTACGATCGAGTGATTTAATGTCTTCGTTATTTTTGTACAATTTCCAAAATATTAACGAAGGAAGAGTATCTAATACGGTAAAAAGGAGTGTTAGGGCGGATAGAAAAGCCGAAGAGAAAGGTTCGGCAGGGTATTGAAACCAAGAAGAATATATAGGATATCCTGGATTTTTCCGAGGAAGTTTTTATATTTTCTACGAGTAAAAATAAGAAAACAATGTTATATCAATATGGGGCCAGAAGTATTTTTTTAAAGGTTGTAGCAAAATTTAAAAAATGTAATAATTTCAATGAAATTTGCATTTCCGAATGATAACACATCGTTTAATGATGTTTGTCTTATCTGTTTATTCTAGCCGTATTTACTATTTGAACTATCATGAGTGAGTGGCATTTTGAAATGCATTCTTAGATGAAATTATTGTTACATTACGTTATTCTTTTAATTGTTTATTTACCAAATATAATTATGAATTGATTAGTTAACCTTTTCAGGTGAATTGCACTTTGCATCGAAGACTACATTTTCTTTTAAAATTTCAATATATCTTTATCCACTTTTGAGGATAATAAGATTTTTAATTGACATTTATATGCCTTTCAGCATTTTAATCAACGCGATATATTTTCTTGATGACTAACATCGCAATGTATTTATGTTTAATATCTGTAACAACGTATATTTCCATACTATCGAAGATACATTGATTTCGTCTCAATACAGATATTAAAATTTATACCCGCCAAATAGTGCTCGGTAAGAAATCAGTTAATGGTATACAAATTGTTAAATGACAATTAACTGATAATTAAATTTAAACAGTAATAATAAAGCAAAAGAGTAGTGAAAACATAACAGAAAGTTCTGCAAATACTATTAATATGATGATCTAGTACCAGATTATATAACAGATATGTAGTGACTTATGTACTTGACATTATATTACGATTTCAATACTTTTTATACGTTTACTATAATATATAAAATATATAAAAGCCCTTTTAGAGGAGATAATTCATAGCAATCCTGTCCTTGGCGTGTTTTTTACACGAAAGTGTTTTTGTGGGGTCAATTTTACATCTACGAAATCACTTGGACAAATCTTAACTCGTACTGACCTAACCTAACCTTATCTTGATGATACTAGCTGAACTTCGACAACATATTTCCAACTTACAATATATTAACTATACCTACAAATTGATGATATAAGGGTGAGAAATTAAAAACAGATATCTTTCAAGTTTTAAGCGCGTCATTTAATTTATCTTACAGTCTCTTAGTAAAAAAAACTGCATAACAAAAATAGGGAACAACAGGTGTCTTTGGTAAAGTGATGTAAGAACATACAAGGAAGGTAAGATTGGAGTATTGGGAGTGTATAAATTGAATTCGATGCTCAGTGGCCATGTCCTCCGTGACCACCGCCAGAGTGATCGTTTCCATTGCTGTTGTGAACATGAGCATGGAAACCATGTTTGTCAGCGTGATACTTGACAGTTCTTACGTTACCACCTGGCTCCTTAATAGTATACTCGCCAACTACACCTTTACCTGAAAAGCCATTTTCATATTGATTATTTTGAGCGTTACTAGAAGCGCCGTTTGCTATAACGTAGAAATCCTCCGCAATATTATTAAAGAGAATATTCAAAGGTATCCTTTCTTATATACAGGGTTATTCAGTAGAAACGCACCAAACTGAACCTGGTTGTACCATAACAATCAAATTGATAGGCTAGCTTCAGGTGGTCGTTTCTACTGAATAACCGTGTATATGTATATCATGTATACACGCATAACCGTTAAAAACTATTTGTAATATATAGTATAACTTTCGTGAGTTTTATCAATGTTGAGTTTACAGAAAAATGACTAGAAGCCTTGCAAAATAATAAACTCACGTTTAATTTAGAATTACGCGTCAGCTTCTATTTAATAATAATTCAATATTTTCATTCACACTTGTCGTTTTGGTATAA
>JARPRG010000090.1:702127-723756 GCA_031001745.1 Hartigia nigra | reverse complement strand
TTTAATTTAGAATTACGCGTCAGCTTCTATTTAATAATAATTCAATATTTTCATTCACACTTGTCGTTTTGGTATAAATAATGCAATTGCAACGAGTTTTATGAAAACACGTTTACTGTGAATATAAAACAATTCGCAGTGTTGAAATTGTTTTCCCAGCATTAATGAAACGTTATTTTGGTAAATTCATCCAGCCTTTCGCGCGTATCCAATTAATACCGTAGCAGTAACAACGAAAGCTCTGCTTTATCCACCGTGCGTATATATATTTTACTAGAAATCGTTTTCATCGGAGTGTAAAATTCTCTCTTCTATTGAAATTTCAAGAATTTGTACATTTTTACACTAATTAGTAATACTCGATTCTTTTTGGCGAACGAAATAAATAATAAATGCATGACGCTCTAGCTCACGTGATCACTTTATCAATTTGATCGAAGGAGATTGACATGTGGAATTTTCCTGATATTATGTCTATACAGCTACGTACGCATATATGTTGCTTGAAAAACAATTATTATTTAATATTTCACGTTCTAGAAAGATATTCCAGTTTTCGTCTGGCAAGTCTGTCGCTTGTTGCTGTCGCAGCGGGAACGCTAGTGAAAAACGTATGGCGTCCCTTTGTGATGGAAGCAGGGAAGGTCTCACGGAACGATATTGTTATTCCTGGTGCGAGAAATATCGAGGGTGCCAGGCGAAAGTAACCGTGCGAAGGAGTGGAAGAGAACTGAGGAAGGTTGAAAAGGTCAAAGACAAGGACAAAAGAAGAAAGAAAGAAGAAAAATAGACGAGAGCTAAAGAAGATGAAGAGAATTGGGATGGATAAGAAGCATGTTACGGAATTCTATTGGCAAGCTTACCATCCCTGTGTTCCTTTTGACCGTGAAAGTCGCCAGTATGGTGATCCTCGATGCCGTAAGCGAATTCATAGTGAGGATGGGCTACGTAGTCGTGGTGATGATGCCCGTGCTTGTCCTTCCAGGTGACTTCTTGATCATCACCCTTGACCGGACCGTGAAAGTGTTGGAAAGAATGAGCATGACCTCCGGCTTCCGTGTAGGCTAGAGCCATTGCCAGGATGGCGAGGATGGGTACCCACTGCGTGAGTACGATCAAAATGCTAATTTAAGTATCCCCGCTTATGTATAACAATTAAAGCATAGTGCTTATCGCCTGCCGGTAAGTCGAAGATATTCTAGTTTTTGGAGATAGACTTTCTAAGAGTCCCATCAATGGTACTGAAATTGGATTTGAGTCTAGTTTACCAAAAGAGAATACATTTCCCTACTACCATACATCATTCTAATCGTAAGCAATACCGTTTTTAGTTGACATAGCTACCCTCAGCCCATTTTTTTTCTCGCGTCACCCAGTAGGTGCTTATAACGCGGAGAGTTTGTTTTTCACCCTTCAAGGTAATATTCCAGAGAGCAACCGAATCCAGTCCCTACGAATCCCAGAGGGTGCGCAATATAGGCACTACCCGTTTCCGAATCTCTCAATATATACTACTTATACTTAATCGCTGAGGCAAAGCAGAAGGCCAGGAAGCCGCCTCCGCCATTGTGGATTTTCAAAAGAGAAATATCGCGAGAGAAAATCCTGCAGCGGTGAGACTACATATTTTCATTTTCTTCTTTATTGGAACTTTTTTTCAACGATAGACGCGTCTATATTGGTATAACGGATGAAAGATTTTTTTGTATTTCTCTTTCTCTCTCGCCTTTTTTCTCTTTCTCGCTTTAGAAGAACACTCACTTTGAAAGCCATTATGACTCGAGCGAAAGCCGTTATCGATCACCGTGCCGACGATCGTACGAAAACTGATTGATTTGTTTGACTGGAGTTTGCCTTTTATAGAGAGACTGCGTTTTGCTTAATTCTTAAGAGCTCGACACATTGACACTTGTTACAACGTCGAGCGATCTCATTACAAAACAGAATTATCCAACAGGCCTCGAGAAAAAAGACAATGGCGGCGTTCGCTCAAGCGAGCGTTGGCCAATGCCGCTACGAGTTAATGGTCTCTACTGTTAGAGCGCTCGTTGAGAAAGATTGTAAGAAATTAGGAAACGCACTTTTTTCATAGGTGTTGACAATAAACACACGTGCCAACCAATTTAGCTTCGAAAATGACGATGATTTACGTCAGATATTAATCTTAGCTGTGTCTACATCAATTTCATGAAAAACTTCATCTCAAAGAAATTCCATCTTCTATTCAGAGAAATATAGATAACGACCAATGTAAAAGCATTTGCATGTTTTGCGACTTGAATTCCGTGGTGAAATTTTTGCCGCGTATTACGTAGTACATTGCATATAGCTATATTGCATTGAGTGGGTCAAGTGTTTTCTGGCAGGACGTAAGGGAAAAACATGACAAGAAAGCACTCTTTTCGTATTTGCAAAATTCATTGAAAGTATTCTTGCATTCTTGAGAGAGATAATATATATTTCGTGAAATTTTTCAGGAAGAAGAAAGTCGTCTCGCAAAGGACTGTAGGATAGATAGATTCGATCAGGGCGTATTCTTCTACGGAATATACGACATTCTTCACAATATCTACTCTACTATATTATGCCGTAGAAAAATATGTTTAACCATGGATGGGAAGTTTTGTAAGCATTGGCATTTTGAGTAATGGTGGATTTTTTGTCAGAACGAAGCACCGCGTCAAGAACAGCTCATCCGAATGAAGTATAACTATTCTCGTATTTCGTATGCTAGAAATAATAAGTGTGCCTATGGGGCAAACTAGATGAGGCTGATATAAAGGATTTTCGGTGGTAATCTTTCGGAAATAAAGACACCCTCGAACGCATGTATTGTTCAGAAGACGCGAAAGGACCAAAGTTCTTCTCAAGTTGGCTTATTATATTTCACGTAACCTTATATATCTCACAGTTCGCTTCCGGTCAAGCTTTCACTATTTTATCAGAATCTAACATCTAAATACGTTTCTAGAAGCTGAAGAAGAAGATACATTTGGCTTAATCGGAGTGCTGCGAGGCTACTGGTGCAGAGCCTAAGGGAAAACGATGATACAAGCAGAAAGAAATAAAATGGTGGGAATGAGAAAATTGTTGAAGGGATAAAATAAGGAATAGAAAAAGAAGTTGGGAGAGATTTAGCTTGAAGAAACTGGCCGTATCCTGTCGGATTGTCGTCCGAAAACACGTCGTATCTACGGAGAAGGGGATATTGAAAATCCTCAGAGCCGAGGAGAAACTCTGGTAGTTGGAAATGGCTGATATAGGTGTTATACCATAGCTATGGAAGATAGTAGGTAGCTGGAGGTAGAAAGAGAAGGTAAAAGCATCGAGACGGTTTCTATGGTATTAAAGCTCCTTTCTTCGAGGCTGCTGCGAAGTTACTGTGCGTCTCGTATACCAGCAATCTCAGTAATATCGTGGGATAAAGAAAGGTCCTGGGGGATAAATCTGAAGATTAGCGTGGCTGCTGGCTGCGTAACGTGACGCTGCATTCCTCTTATTCTTGGATATACACAGCCTATTGTTAAGCTACTCGGTGGTCCGTTCCTAGTTCCTCGTTCCAAGGTTCCTCGCTCCACGAATTCCAAGAGATACTTCCACGAAGATAAAGACGAATAGTTCTGTTTGTTCGCGAATTTCGTGGTATCTTTGCGACATTGGGGGAGGGGGAGGGGCGGGGGGGGATAAGGTAGTAAGGGGTTTGGAGAATTCGTTTATAGGTCACGATCTTCCTCGCTGTCCAGGGACGTGATTCCAATTTCTGGTTCCCCAGTGTTACTAACCTATATACATTCCTTATACTACATACTCTCGGAGGAGTAGCATCGCAATAATCTGGAATTACGATAGTCCTCTTCGTGCTACCTTTAGCCTGGCGGCCTCTCGCGAAACTTTTAAAGCGAGGTTTACTCATTACTTTAGATACTCCATAGCCACATCTCTCTCTCTCTCTCTCTCTTTCTTTTTGATTCTCCACTCTAAATTTCCTCATTCCCTCATTTACTTTGTTCGCTCTGTCTTATTTACTATCTCTCTCTTCGTTTAGATGTAAACGTAAACCCTCGTCTGAGGATTCTCACAAGAAGGTACTGGTCAATATAACTGTAAACTTCCTGAGTTTTGGTCTAGTGAAGAAACTTTCTGATCCACAAGATGTAGTCTGGAAGTGGCAGATTTTCCAGAACTGCTGTTAATTTTCGAAGAATCTTGATTACATCTCGATGTAGTAGAGAATACCAAAAGACGTTGGAAGCAGTAGATAGGAATGGTAACAGCAATAACAACAACAGTATCAATACTATCGGCTTAATTGGCTTTCATCCCAGTGCTGACATTACGGATCTAACTGGGTTACCGGTCGTTATAAGCAGGGGCTGTAATCTTTAGGAGAGCCGCGACCCTAGCTTTTTCCACGGGGCACTCCTTCGTTCCATAGGTGCATACCTACTGAGGTACTTAATTTTCCCACCCGACTAATTAGTTTTCACTCGGTTCCGAAAATTAGCGGCCAAAGTCGTTCCTAGCCGTTGTAGCCATTCGCGCTGTAAACGTAGACGATTGCTCGTAAAAATACCTAATGGGACTGAGTATCGGAGACTTGGTTCAAGCTGCCATTATTGCTGATATCGTTCCTATTGGCAGGACGATACGCCGAAGTGAAACCTTTTCGCCAAACAAATTACCTGGAGCTTTGACGATGCTTCCTATTCGTGAAAAAAGGATCTCCTTATCTATGTAATTTAAGTCGCAATTCGTGAATAGTAGCCTTTTATAATAGACGTGTTTACAATCGGTTAAAGATATCTACTACGAAATGGATTTACTGGAAATCTTTTCAATTTTTGCTCATTTATTGAAAAGGAATCAATCTTTCGTATTTTCAAAAAATATGCATAGATCAATGAACTTAAAGAAAAAAGAAGTTCGATATCGAAGATTGAGTTTTTGTAATTTAATATTAAGAAATGTATAGTTGAAACGTATTTCACTGAATAGTTCATATTTGAAAACTCTAGAGATCTTTATTATTAATATATCATGAAATTTAAGGAAATATTCCTTCTTTGATCAGTACGATAAAATATAGGGTTACTGGAATTAAAAGAGGTAAATTAAACATTAATTATGATTCAATTTAGAGATTTATGTTAACTAATATCAAACTTCCTGTTATAATTGTCAAATTGACAACGTTGTAGTCTTCGCGATTTGAAATCGTTTAAGATTAATTATTAATAATACATGAATAACTTTGCACCTTTATAAATTTAAAGATATTTGAAGTTCGATATAGTAAATACTTAAACATGTCACGCATGTAATCAATTAACTATCGTTTTATGGTGCCGAACGTATATAACCTTGAAATACAATGAATACAAATTATAATTTATTAAAACTTTAAAAAATACAAATATTTCAAATACCGTTTCCATTTTTCGTGATAGTATCTATAAAATTATGGGATTAATTACTGTGATAATATTATACAATATTTTAGAACATGAAAAATTTGGTATTTTTATTACTGACATGATATACTTGGATCTCCTTTATTAAATTTCATATAAACACTGGAATTATGTAGAGCACCTAGGTACGTAGTCAGGGTCGATTGACCCTTTGTTAACAGTTGAAGTAAGCTTTTCGGATTCTGTAAATTTCATGTATGTATTAAGTGGAATAAATCCAACAGTAAATGAACACCTTAGGAAACGCCTGCAGTAAATGAACATCTGAAATCACTGTATATAGATATCATTTATGTGAACGTGTCCATTTACTGGAATCTACCTATTCACAGGTGGAATCACCCTATGAGTATGCCTCTCCGGAAGTCTGATACGAATTTTCGATGGCAGGTTGTATCCTGTAGGTATCGGTTTAACCTGCTGGTTAATTAATTTCGGGAAGGAAGTTCGAATTATAGACTACTGACAAGGGAGGAGCAAGTTGGACAAGTAGAGTAGCATAGTTGAATAGGGGCGTAGGCCAGTGTACAGCAAGACCATAGGACCAGAATATAGAATAGATCGTGCAGGCAGTATAGATACCTAGGTAGCAATATAAATGGTCTCTGAATAGGTAGGTCGGTAGGTCGCTTCAGGTTGGCTAGACTGCGAAATGGTGCTTGCAGCACTCTATTCGCGATTGAGCAAGCCATCTGGATGCTCTGACCGAATTGTAATTGTGGTTTAATTAACCCGTAATTTAAGGACGCTGGGTGGATTGCGGGTGCGACGTGGGATGGCTGGATGACTGGATAGAAGCGGTTTCAGGCGTCAGGGTTTGCGTAAGTAGAGTACTAACCAAGTACATAGAACAAGGGTAATTCGAACAGCATCAGAACCACCGACTGATCAACCTCGTGTGCCGTGGCTACCCTGATCATCCCTTCTCGCTGACTCGGTCTCCAGGTTCGACCATCGCCAGAACTCGGGACTTCGCCAATTCATATGCAAATGAAAAGCCCGAACCTCGTGCCATTGTTCCCTCGGAGTTTCAGTGTCCGGGCTTGACTTACTACGTGAATTTCCTGAAAACTCTACGGGAGGGACTGTGTAATTGATATCCACCCGTTCCTCAGCTACCCGAGTAACCCTGTATTTCATCCCTAGAAAACATTGTGAGCCCTGTGAAATCATCTCCTCTACTATCTACCTACTTGTAATCGTAGCTGGGCTTTCGGGCATCTTACACGCTCCCCTTCTGTATTTTACCACCACTTTCCAATCCTTTAAAAGAGTTCTTCTACCATAGAGTTCTTCACAACCCAGCCTTCTTCTGGCTCCTGATTCTCCGCTCTCTTGAACACCCCTTTCTCGTTCGCACCCTACCTCAATTTTCCTCTGTCTGCTTTCATCCCTTTCTCGTTAACCACCCACCTCCGTGCGACACGCGCTACTCACATGAACGACCTGCAGCATTACGCTGCAAAGCGCCTGCTATTTACTTGGAATGCAAAGAAGTTACGCACGCGTTACGCGGAACCTTATTCATTTTTTCCATATATAACTCAGTCACCTCCTTTCTCTTTGTCGATAACGACGTTCCTATATACCTTTCGCTCTAATTGCAAGACACAGAAGCCTTTCCAGCTCACGACGTGATAAGCGTTTCACTAGTTTTTCGTATAGCGTCACGATTTCAGGTAATTTCTGACGTTGGGTTTTTTCAATCTGGCATAACGTCTCTCTTTTCAATTTCTTGCAATCGTTTTTATCATGTTATTGAAAGTCGATATTGCGTTCCTCGCTATTGCCTTAGGTTGACCCTGTCAATGGTTTTGATGGGGATTCCTCATGTTATGTTGAAACACCTATTGCGATTCGAATAAACATGCGATAATAATACATTAATGTAGTATTCAATGTACATTCACGCTGTGGTTATTGTGAAGATGAAGTATGAAATATTGTGTGGAGCGATGTGTATTAGAATAGAATCAGATTGATGCTGATATTTCGGACTATATTATATTCTATTATACTAAAATTTGCGTAATTTCTTGACAATTTTTATGTTTTTATTATACACATGGAACGGACTGACAAATTACGATAGTCAGGAAAGTTCATAGGTCAATATATCCAGGAATGTTATTAATAGCGCCATAGGATGACGCTGTGACATTTGATCTTTGCGTTTTCAACGACGCAAAGATTTATAAAAAGCTGCCTGTTTTAAGTTTCCATAAGAATGTATGCAAACTATGAAAATAGAAGAGAGAAATGAAATAAAAATAATTTTATACGTCATAATCTACAGCTGAGCTAGTCTATGTATAGAGTTATACTGGGATCGAATGTACAGTAAAGTATACATAATACATGTATATCCTGGACATATTTGTACATACAGACAAAACGCAGAAACTGATATTACCCTTCTATTTGATTTCTATGTTATCAATGTATGTATAATCTATGTATAATCAACGGTACGAATTTCTATTATATAACAAACTTCAGTTAGTGCGTTTGTATTGAATAACCCTGTGATATTTTACGCTTTATTTCCCTTCTGAAATATATATAACATGCCGACATTTAAAAATAGAGCAAAATAGTATGTCTATAGATCAAATAATTGCTCCATACCTAGTTACATGAAAGCTTGTTCATGTTACCAACTTATATCATATTAATACTCTGATTGACTTATATAAATTATTATATAAATCACTTCCGTTATTTTTGTAAGGAAATCATGGGATCATGATATCGAATATTAGTGCCCAACATTGCAATAATATTTTTTAGAATTGCTGACTCCACAAAAAATTCCAGTTGGGCAATGTAATATAAGAAAGGACCATATATTCTTTCCCGTCTATCCTGGATAGTTCTTAATGTTTTATTTGCAAATCTCATAAAAACCTATTAGAACTCGGAGGAGATTGACTATTTTTCCTGAAAGAATACACTGGAATCATACGGAGACATTTTGTAATTAAATCGGCACTAGGTATACAGAAGGAGATAGTTCAGAAAAGAGAAAGCATGTATAATATTTGTATAAACACAGTATATAAATATAAACGCCGTTAAAGTAGAAAAGTCTCACTAGATACGGGATTATTTATTTCCAGTCATCCAAGTAATTTTCTGATATAGTTATCCAATTTCCTCGGACGGTTACCTGTCTCTCTTCGGCACAGATTCAATTCGAACTTCTCTTCCGTGCCGTTTATTTACTTGCTTAAGCATAAATAGGTTGCTCTCTTGATTTATTTACGAAACTTTGATTCGGTCTCTGAACATAATACCGCTTATACCTGTATGTAGATGCTATATGCTTTAACATTATATATTATTTATGCAGTATTTACCACACCCGCTATGAGACTTGCGTTGAATAGTTGATGTAGCCTCATTCATTAATAAATTAATTCACAGAATATTATTTCACGGTACACTGTCGCCCTTTCAAGTGATACAATGTTATTTATTCATAGGCTAAATACATTCCTTAGAAATGTAACCTGAGCTATGTTTCAATAAGAAATCCACAGTATGTCTTGTTTCAATCTTGATGAAAATATAATGGCAAACTCGTTCACATTGAGAATCAAATAGGAGTCAATGTCTTTTCTAATACGCGGAACGTAATGGCAACCCGAAGGACATCAACGGGATGCCTGCAGTACTTGGTAAATAGGGTACGTAGGTACTCGACCAAGAGGAAGTTTTTTATCGACTTCAGTAAAAATCTCGAGGATGCTTTTGGGTAAGAAGAAACGGTACGTCGAGATATCATGACGACTTGAAATGGCAGCGACCCTTGAAGGTCCCTACTTTCTGCTACAAACCTTTATCCACCTTCTACTATCACGGATGGTAAATTTAAACTCATAAAAACGAGGAAGTTTTATCAGCCGTCCGGTTTTATTTCTGCAGACTGCCGTGCAGCTAATAGCTTCATCATCTCTGTTGTAATTGCCTTGCGACGGGCTATAATTAGGCCGCATTCTGCGACTTCGCTATACCGAATCTTGGGCCTCATGCAGACGGTGTCCTAAATCGAAAAGGGGAACTTCATTTTAACGATAAAGCCAATTTTAAAGTGGAGGAAAGCCGTGGAACGATCTTGTTTCGCTCGAAGGTTCCTGGAAAAGTCAAAAGCTTCCTGCTGTTACCGTAACGCGTATACAATTATATAACAACGATCTTCTCCGAAACAGCATTTAGTCCTGGAATAAATAGCACTTGGCACTACTATTATGCTTATGGATACCCTTTGCTACAGTCAAGTCTCTATAAAATGTTCTATACAGTGAGCGATAAGATAAGGATTTTATCATTTGGTTCTCATGTTTTGTTAGATTTCTGTTCGTACACGGGAAAAATGTGATAGGATTCGACATTGAATGAAGAGTGTATCATTGGTTTTGGTGGATCCTGACAAATTTATAAACACCTATTTACCATGACTGTAGAGCTAATTTTTTCGAATAAGAAAATGACGAGGAATTACTTCTGGCGCCTGAATATACATATAAGCTAGACAGGTAAAGATATATCTATATTCATGTAGTTTGTGAATCTAGGATTTCTTTTTAGAGTCGTTTGAAAATCTTTGGTGCCACGAAGTCGGTGCGCTTCGCTGAATAAGATAATTTGTTTCCTTCCGCATGGGATTCGATGAGGAGCCATCATTGGCAGAGAGAGGTAATCAGGCAACGGCGTGATTTCTCGCATAACGTCGAGATGTATTATCCATGTTCAGAAGGAAGAGTCATCGCATCTTTCTGTTGGTGGAGCACAGCGAATATAATTTTATTCCTTTTCTTCTTTACGAGAAAGAATTGTATGTAGAAAAGAGTGATTTGCATAAAGAGAGCTGTTCGAGGCGACTAACTCTTTTCATTCTATGTAAAAATAGTATAATAGAGAAGGGAAGAAAACAAAAAAGATGGAATGGGGGATAGCTGGATCGATCCTTTAAAGTGATCTTGTGTTTGTAACGCCATTGAATATTCATAAAGAACCGTTTTGTAGTCCACTCCTACCATAAGTTACTTTCATAGCCTGTTCGTGGACAGTTTTTTATGCCTTCCATTATTTTTTTGAGCGTAGCTCAAACGTGGAAGAACTACTAAATAAATATTTGTAAACAGTAAATGGTGTTACTAAAAGATACTGTAAATGTAAATATCGTAGCTATCACTTTCACCTAAAGATTTAAAATTGGCTTTGACTCTGGATAAGCTTCGTAGAGGATGTAAGATTGTTCAAGTGTTCCTGATCTACCGCATTCGCTTATGCTCCGTGGTAGAGAAACTTCTTCAAACAAAATTCATTTTCTCTTAAGGAAACAATCGCTCCTCGGTTAACCATTGTAAAATGAGGGAGCTTTCTGGCTATCTTAGGGCCCGTTACTATAACCTTACTCTCAGCGGGGATTCTACTTGCGGCTTAATCTGCGTCTGACACCCTTCGTTTCTATTTACTAGCTAAAAAGAAAGAACTTGGAGTGGAACGAGAGAGAATATAAGGGAGCCAATGTGATATTCACGCTTGTCTTACTTCGTTGTGGCCGCGCATTAATTAAGTGTACCTAGGAGTAAGAACACTTGGAGAGAATAACAGAGAGTGGTTCGGCGGGAGAGAGAGGGATCGAGGGGAAAGAAGGAGAGAGAGAGGAGAGACGGTATATGAAGAACGAAGGCTTAAAGGAAAGTAAGAGGCGTGGAGACTGGGAACGAATGAAAAACTTTCAGGAAGATTCTACCGGATTGAAGAGAAGTTTATTTACTTTGTCTCCCGTTGATTTATCAAATTTGCCATCCAAATTTTACGAAACTGTTCGACTCTTCGAAGGTCTCGTAAGTACTTGCAGGCTGTGGAGAATCCAGGACACAGCCTCTTACTTAATTTACGTAACGTAACGAGCCGATGAATTAATTAGTTGTATTAATTAAATTGAATCGTCGGACTACGGTTATACTGTTCCTTTCATTTTTAACAAATTTTCCAAATCCCCCCATTCCATACGATGATGTTCGTTATCCACGTTTCAATCTCTCTCCCTATTTGCTCTCCTCCTTCTCTTTCTCAAGAGAATGGTCTTATCTTGGTTCGTGTCGTTTGTGAATTCGAGGCGCGCCTCTACGTCGATAAATTTAAGCTATGTTTAAGCTTCATGTCGACTTATCCCTCATTAAGACATCCGGATCCAGAATAATAATAATAATAATAATATAATTACTGTTGGCACAACCTCTATAGCCTCGTCGTCGCAGCTTTCAAGTCTACGTATTAAATAAGACGCAGTAAGGTTTAATGCTACGTCGCGCGTATATATACATATAGTATACGTGTGCGCAAATGTAAAAATACCTTGAAAATTTCATTTCCTCTTCATTGACTCGAATAAATTTGACTTCTGCAGTGATCCAGCATTTTTTCGTGTACAAAATTGACATTTCGTACAAATCATTGCACGCTTACTCGCTTTAAATTTCGCGTGGTATAATCTGAAAAGATATTAGTTTAGAAGCACGGAAGAGTAAATTGTCGCAGATGTTAGGAATCGTAGGAAAAGAAAGAGTAAACACAGAATTAGATTAATTTTTTAAAGAGAAATTCACATGGATTTCGGCAAAACAGACGATACTATTTAATTTTATGGATTTCTGAAGGTGGCCTAGTTGGGGTTTGCGGAGTTTGTACAAGACCTTTGCAGCTATTCCAACAGTATTCCTAGAATTTTCAAGGAACTGCTAGAATTCCACTTGTATAAATACCGCCACCCAGCGAATAATTTCGCTGGGTTGTCATGTCCTTTTATTTTTTTTCTCTTTCCCGCTCTTTTTCTTTCGCCGTCATTTCTGAAATCACGTGAATAAACTTTCAGGCGAGAAAGATTCAAATCTTTAATCCCTTATAAAAAGCACCAGCTTACCTCACGGCGGATCTGTTTTACTTGTATTTCCAGTTTTATATACTTATACTCTCCATAAGATAACAGTGATATAGATATCTAGATCACGGACTTATGAAATTTTCTGCGAGAGAAAAATGACACGTCACTCAGAAGCAGAATCTCGATTAAGCTATTTTCCTATTTGTCTTGTGCCACTTAACCAATTAAAACCTATAATTATCTATCCGAGATGAATACGTAATCTTTATTTTATTGATTTTTTATATTCTCTTAACAACATTTGATTTACTGGAACATCAACGATGACACTTACTTACTATTTTCGACTAGCAATTTTAGTTGCCATTGGGATGAAGCAATGTCAAAATCGAAAAACTAGTGAAATCTGTTTTGTGAGAAATCATGTACCAACTACTGTTGCTTGTGGGTTTTAATGGATTAATGTGATGTATAATTAGCGAGATATTTTTTATAATGTAAACGTTAATAAAATGGGGATATTATATTGTATTTCAGATATACGAAAAACCTACTACCACTATTGGTGGCAATTCTGATTTATAGATTCAAATATCATTGGATTTGTCGCGTCAGGTTTACGTGCTCCGTTTCCAAAGATCTCGAACTGTTTGAATTTGTAGTCCGTGCTAAAAGAGGGGTTGATTTTCGATAGCGAGGAAATTTCTTGATGTCGTCGAAACAATATGATCTGTAAGTATGTCGCGAGGCTAACTGTTAACGTTAGGCCTGCTCTCAATCTATACGCGAAAGAAAGAACTGCAGTCGCAGTACTCGCAGGACACTCTAGAAAATTGCACATTTTAATTCATCTCTTTACCAGTCTAAGAAAGCATTGCCCCTCTTTTCAGTCGAGTGACTCCGACTGGAATAACTAACCTCTCAAAAGAAGACGATAAATCCGCGACGGGAGAAGTTGATGGTTGAATAGAGCCGTCGTCGAATGATCAAGAAAATTCCGTCAAATTAACCGGAAAATGCAGAGCGTAACAATGTAGTCTTCTTTTCTCGAAACTATTGGTTGCTTCTTATAATAATTCATTCCCTATTTATCGCAAGGATAAAGCTAATGTACCAAGAGTCTCCTGTTTACACCGTGAAATACAGTAGAAACAAAGCAATTCTTGGCTTAATAATTAGGGGACAAGTTTTTATTACTTATCTACAAAATATTTATTGATGACCTGCAACTCGTGATGTCATTTTATAATGGGAAATATATACCAATATATATTTACGTATAATATACGCCTTATGTACCGAAAAAAAGGGTTAAATAAAGACTACAAAGAGTGAGAATTGCCAGAACTGCGAGTAACAGGATGAAGGTAACTATATGTTGATACTGATAGCTATGTAGTAATAATTAGCGGGCGTGTTAGTGGTTGGAAAAGTAGCCGCGAATATTTTTATCTTCACTCACTGGACTATAGGGTTCTATTTTAAGGCTATATTCATACTACAGCACGATTAATATTTAGCGTCATGGTTATACGGAACCTATGTTTAGAACAGCTGTTAGTTCAATTGTACCTTATAAAAGGCTACGTTTAAAGCATAAAAACTATTTTACTTAGAATCATCCGTAGGTAATAATATAACGTCAGCTCATATGCTAAAGACAAATTGGCCGGAATAAAAGGGATAATTGTACATGAGCGTCAGTGGCAATTAATGTATGTAATTATAATAAACGCCAAGGAATCGAGTGGTATAGACAAGTAACAGACATTCAACTGACTAATGATGCTTTCTAGCAGGTGAATCTATATAATCAACGTATATAAGTAAACCCGACTATTACCTACTCGTATATCTCTAGGGGGATGTTACTTTGTTTAGGAAAGGAATTGTCCCCATTAACGTGTAAAACACTTTTCTTTTATTTGATGATATTGATGAAGCGGCTTGGGGATGTCGTGAATTCATCCCCCTTGAGACTAAGTTAAATGGACTGTAAGGGAACACGAATGGAAAAGGACTAGGGTTTGGAAAGTTATGGTGCGATGGGCGAGAGATGTAGGTAGAGGAGAATAACTCCTGGGGCCAGTACAGGGATAGAATAGGGGTTAAAGTAAGACACAGGGAATCAGTAGGAAAAGAAGAAAGTGGCGAGTGTCTTGTTAAATGATTAAGATAAATTAAGGACACGCTTAAGGTTTTTCCTAAGGCAACAACTTCTCTTCATCAACTCTGTATCAAGCGTACTTCTTTTGCAGTCAACTTTCTTCCATTCTATTAATTTTAACGAATAATAACTATATAAGGAGCCAACTGACACATTTATTGAATTTTCTCTGCGGATGCAAAGAGGTAATTCTTTTACTTAAAGTAGTCTAGACTAATGGCAGATATCATTAAGAATATCTGAATTTGTCCTTACTAAAATCTCATCAATTTCTGCTAGAATATTCCGACGCTATTTAAGGGACTTGTGAATCCTAAATGGATAAAATTTTAAGTATATTTTTAGTGTAAATACGATTGGAATGGCAGATTGCATTCGTGTCCATATTATATTACTGATCGACTTAAACAATTGTAAACTAATACATTCTGTGCTACTCTATATACCGAGAACATACAATTATTTTCTGATGTTTAAAAATAACAAAAATAGCTCATTGATTGTTTCACAACAGTATCAGTCGGCAGAACGCCATGACATAGTATGTCGGATGATGATCGTCTCACTATTCGTCGTCCCTTTTCCTAACTGTCCCACTTGGACGATAAATTACGCGATCCAGGGAAACTGGGACACTCTGTACAGTCAATGACCCATTTCTACCCGGTTACGAAGGGGTTTCTGCCGTTAGCGAATGCAACCAAGTCGGTGTTGTCCTTTTCAGCGATTTTTCATCGAGGGATGATTGCTACCCCTCGAAATCGCTTCGTTCTTATTATCCGAATCGTAGTAAACACTCAGACCGGTGAATTAATTTCGAACCCGGATCAATGTGACGTTCGCGCTGTCTCTTCCATCACGACGTACCAATATAACGAATTTACCTTTATCGAGGGATATTAATTGTAAACGTATATATTGTGTATAATAGATTAGATCAAATTTGAATGTTTAGCAAATCTACTCTGGAGAACTGAGTGCATCATTGTAAATTGATATGAAACATATATATCGGGAAAAACCAGGAGACCTACTCTTCAGATTTATTTTATATATTTTATGAACACAGAACAGACTGCATTACGTAATTGCTTGCGGATACTTATATAGTCGGTCCATGAGTAAAATCTGTTTGTTTGACGGATCAGAAACAAGGAAATTCTTAAGAATTCACACGTGGTTTTTTCATAAAAATGTATCATCGAAATATATGTTATGAAACAAAATATAATATATTTCAATGCCGAAGCACATGTTATTTGCTAGAAATTTCATTATTGTCAATCTGTTAAGAAAAAACTTAGATTTTACTCGTGGATCGATGGTTACTTAGTTATAAAACTGCTGAACAATCTATAGAGAAATTTTCAAAGTATCTCTAGATATTTAGTAAGATCCGTTCGATCGATGCGCTATATACCTACGTGTTGTTCATCGCGGTTAAATTCATTCATCAGCGTGACTTCATAGCGACCCTCTTTATGAGGAAACAATTATCATTCGTTGACTTGAAGCATCCTTGAAATAGACGTGAGTAATATCTCACGGTTAGTTTCTCGACTAAGATATATAACTATATATGTATACCATAACGGGTTACCTAGATCCACCCGCTATAACTAATTTCTAACTCCGATGTGCCTGTGCTGCCCCACGTTATGGCAAGCAGTGGAATCACGCGACTATACTTTTGCACGTTTGAATGACAATATGCCTCAGTGATACTCAACAGCTTGCTATGTTGAAATGAAAATATTCCCTGTACAATTTTCGCTACAGTATTCAAAATGAGCACCACTGGCGCACGTTGGGTCTAGTCGTGCTACTGCTAGCACTTACAGTGGCGAGAGGCTGAAGTTTTAGGCGAGGCAAATCGGCGCGTTGACAGCTTCTCATGTCGCACCCAAAATTTTCGAGGATAAAGTTTCGAAAACGGTCGACCTCTAATCTAGTTAAAATTTGATACAGAGTTTCTATTCGATGATATAAATCGATAATAAATTTTTGGCGACTCGCAATAGTTTTTAAAACATCGAATTTTAAAGTTGAATTAATTTCGGCCCCCTGATTACGAATCTGAAAATAAAAGCAGCAATGCTTTCAGAAATACACCAAAAAGAAAGAGCCGATTCAAGGAGTACTAGTACTTCACGGACTCACTCGCTTGCCGACGATTTTTTTTAACTCTACGCAACTGACGTAGAAATATTTAGTTCTAACCTAACCTAACCTTTAACGAAATTCTCCTGTGTGGGGTGATGAATTAAATCAGATAAAAAACACTTGTAGCACCCTAAATTTGTGGTAATCCAATATCGGACCAGTCTCTGCCCTCCAGTTGTCAATGAACCGAGACTTGACAATTGGATTTTCTCGATTTAAAAGATCGAAATTTATCAAAATTGATCCTCCGATCGTGTTGTTTCGAAGCGGTATGGAACCCTCCGCATTCAATTTCAAAATGCAACATCTCAAAAACTATTGGAAGTCGTCAAAAATCCTTTTAGGGATAGTTTTATCTCGTCGAATAGAAACTCTGTATAAAATTTTATCTTGATCGGAGGTTGACCGTTTTCAGAAGCGCACCCAATTTCGAAATTCGCTGTACGGCAGCAATTCTCAGTGCTATGATGTAAAGTTAAGACACGTAAAACTTTCCCTGCGTGCCCCTTTTTTCGATTTTTATCGGTGGTTCTCTGCAACAGTGTGATAAGTGTTGGATAGTAACCGGCACAGGCATTGTCGTCACGCCGACACATCCCTAGGCTGTCACTGTCGATATTCAGGTATCTTTTATATATTTTCTAAGCAATAATTCAAAAATTAGACTCTGCAGAGAAAGTTATATTATTGTTAGACTTCAATTTTGTGTTATCCATTTATTGACAGTACTTTTTGTATAGAGATTTTTGGGTGCGAAGTTTCCTCGCTTCGAGCTATCGTACGTATGACACGCTCACATATAGAAAATATTGTTCCATTCCCGCTTAACTTACTTAACTTACTTAACTTACTTACTTACTTAACTCACTTAATTTAATATTTAATCAGGAATTACGTAGATACGTAAAAAATAATACCAGACTATAGATAACTAAACACCTGGTGACAGAAGTTCCGGGAGTGTGGATTGAGTAGATCCATATAAGTATTGTATGTGTACAATAAACACATACAATACTTAAATTTATACTCTCGATACGCTTATTAATCCAAGAAATTTCATCAAACTGATCAGTATCTGTCGCGCCATCATGAAAATCCTAATAATCTTAGCAGCGTTCACTGGTGAGTCTGATCATGTTTCATCTCATATATATATTATGTTATAATTCCAATTGACGTTATATCGAACAGTGTTACCTTGGATTAAGAAAATAATCAATTATGTATCTCTATTGCATTCGCAGCTCTCGTTTCGGCCGTCGAATAGACCGATTTCAGAGGTAAAGTGTCTTTATATATAAAAAGAAGTTCGTGCCAAAGGAATATTAGCATCGAAAATATATATATTTTTTCTCTTTCTATTCATTAGTCAAATGGTCTGCGTCGGATACCTTACGTGTGGACAGCTTCTTTGAGATTCCACGTACCTCTGCCAGCGCCATCTCTGAAGGATGGGTTACTGTCCCAGATATCAATGATCATCCCGTAACAATACATTGTCTTCCCGATGATGGTCGTTTCTGCATCATTACTGATTCATATGGCAATATCGCCGGCTTCCAAGTCAGTGTTCTCGTTAGCGACGTCGAGAACAAAGGAATTCCATACGACCCATCCACCATCGCTGCGTACAAGAAGAAGACCATCTTCGATAATGACTACTGGACCACTACTGTCTACACCGTTGATCCAGGTGGGTGAATTTGATATTTGAAATTTTCAAGAGACTTCGATTAAACCGTATCCTTGTTCTTGCAGATGTGATCGATGCTGGAGGTCGTAGCGACACGGAAGGACTCACCGGGACTACTGGAGTCTGGATCGAGCAGGCTGACAGCTACCTGGTAGTCTCCAGGAGCTTGAACACTATGCTGAAAACGCTTGATTTTCATGAAGAGAATTGTATCCCTCAAATGGGTACCCATTATTATTACGCCATGAACGAGTCACTCGTCTGTACGGAATTTCAGCCGTACTTGCTTTTGTATGAGGATAGCGACCTGCTTGGCGTTGGATTTCAAGGATTTGGTGTGGATACCCCGAGAAGTCGCAGTTGGTACGAATACGTTCCCTGGTTTGCCATTGAGCCCACCATTCCTAATACGCCTACCTGCCTGGTGGACTGGGTTAAAAATTATGGTCTTATCTCATTACACATTTACTTCGTTGAGGAACCATGGAACATATCCTGTTGACCTGTTGGTTTATGATACTAGGATTATTTAAAAAAAAATATATTGAACAATGGATTTTACTTATTAAGTATCCTATCTTCATTTTTAGAAACCCATTCAATCGATTACTTGATTAATTAACCAATGCCTCGTTACGTTGAATATTATAATGCGTATTGCGACAGTGTATATTCAAAATAAAATTTTCAAGTATTATAAAAGCTAATATTTTATTACATTTAAACATCCAATAAATCATATTTAGGTCTGAGAATCTTCTAATAACAATATCCTAATGAGGTATCATAATTAGGAAACCCAATGATCTATATATACATTGCCATACTGATAAATACTTTATGTATAATAGTTGTGTATTGTATTCTGTACGTCATTGCCTAAAACACACAAACATAAGTCAGTATATAAACTGTTATATACTATATGTATATGTCTCTGAGAGGCCACACGAAGAATGATTTTTATATAACGCAACCATCTTTTCCTCGCTTTTTCGTGCAAGTGTTTGTTAGGTAAAGTTGACGTTTTATCGACTGTCAAAGAAAATAAATGGTGGGGGGTACGCAGAGTTTAAGAGCCATGATCTCCTGCAGGGTCTGACCATCAGCCACCCTCAGGATTTGATCCGCGAAATCTCCCATCGGCCTAACTGCGGACTCTACTCGCGACTTTCTAGCCCTTTTGAATGAAGTTAAAACAAACGTGCTACTTTTTCGACGTCCAGACAAGAGCAACCGCTCTTCGCAATCGCAATCAGCATCACCGGAGATGACCACTCTTTTCCTTATCCGCGAACTACTTTTAATTGGTCCTTCGGCCCTAATAAGAAATTCCCAATATGGCACCACACATCAAAATTCAAAGGGTGTCTGTTTTCGCGACATTTTGTTCATTCGGGAACAGCTATAAACGGGCTGCCCCGCAATGGGTAGCCTTCGTCCTATAGGAATCGCAAGGGTTCACCAGGCGTCCCCGGATCTCCGTCTCGCTAATATTAGCTCCAAATTCAGCTTTTAGTTTAAACCTAATCTCATTAGATATTCACTTATTTATTGAAATACGTTTGAGAAAGACAACGAAATGTTCAAGAGTGATATTTAAGGCATCTAATGGGACACAATTTTATTTTTAAACGGCTTAAAGTTGACTTTGTTTGTATGTGGTATCTGTTATCTTATCAGTTAACCTTTGAATAATGCCACGATCAAATAATTGGTTAGACGTCTGTTTCAAACTTGAATAAATACAAATGCTACTCAAATATATCTTCACTGAAATTATTTGATTTTTAATTAAAGCGGCTGCCCGTAGAACGATATACATTCAAACGTAAACAATAAATACGGAAACAAATTTCTACTAAGATTAAGAAGAGACGATTTATAAGATATACATTGAAATCTAGATAATATAATAATTCCCATGTACATACACGACTACAGTGTTAAAAATAGTGGTTATCCTCTATATGTTGTTATATAATGTTAAGATTAGCTGGATTATATATTAATTGTTAAAATCGATATACAGATAAAGTCATGGTGTTAAGTATTTCATGACAACCAAGAAGAAAAATGAGAATGATTTTGATATACATTTCTCCATATTATAAAAATATCTCGTCGTCGCCGTGTAAGCCGTCGTGCAGACCCCGTGGAGGAGTTGCTATAGTAACTTTAGTAACCTTTGGTAGTCTTTAAGCGGATCAGAAAAGATCCCGTGAAAATTCTATTGCTAAGGAGTCCGAGAGAGCCAGCTATGGGCCTGGCGAAGCGCTGTCGAGAAGAAGCGGCGTTAGGACCGAAGCACGCACCCTGGAAAGCCAACTACGTGGGAGGTTCGGCAAGCGTCTTCACGATTCAAAAGGCAGTACGACTTGCAGTGATGGCACGGAGCTGTCCATCAAAGTAGTAGAGGTAGATGAGATTCCCACCTCACGAAAATAATTCTGCAGCCGCCGCAATGAGAAAAGATGGCAGGATCTACGTCGAGATCGTCGAAACAAGTGAAGATCGCCAGTACTTGGTGGAAAGAGATATAATCGTGGATCTGATTGGGCTAAAGGATGTATTACAGCACGCCTTTCGGGAAGGTTCCCGATTTTGGAAATTTATAGCGTCACTCACGGCGTGGCCTAGCACAGGGATTGACTTGTTGTCGTATCGTTTCGTTTTTTTTTTAGTCTATCGTCTCGTTAATCGCTTGAGTGCCTATATTCCAGAATACTGTGTTCCTGGGGATATTAGGAGCAACTGGACAACGGTGAGTGACGCTCAAGCTTTGTTTGGCTATTATTTCATATGCACGAGGTCAACCGAGTTTTTCCGTTTGTCGTATTCTTACGCATCACCTTATGCTTTCCCGATCGCTACGGATCTGAGGATTGCTAGTACGGTAGCAAATGGAACCGGAAAGAAAGGTCTCTTCCTTTTTTTTTCTATCATTTCGGGTTTTGCGTAAAAGTATCCAGGCCACGCCTCGCAGAATCGTATCCCTAGCACGCGAGTTCTTAACACTTTGCCGTCCACACTTCTCGTAAAAATTTCTTCGCTTGTCGCCGGCCGTTCTTGAGGATATCGGAAGATTATAAATTGTCAAGTTTTCCTTATCTCATCGTTAGTTCTCATGAGTTTTCAATCCTGTCCCTCTATTTTCATGAAATTTCGAAGATATACATATGTAAATAAATGTAAGATTTGTTTGTTTTATATATTTCTTTATTTCCATTTTCTTTG